>JAVTVY010011974.1:0-49832 GCA_036873755.1 Hanleya hanleyi
GTGTGAATTTCAATGGATGTAGGCGAAATAAACCTAAGCTATACTTCTATCACACACAAACTCATGTTGGCCGCTCTCAAATTTTCGTACAGGCCTTATTGCGAGAACTTGTGCGAGACGTGTGCACGAAAACTACGTGCGAAATCAGGCCTATTTTCTCATCGCATGGGCGGAAACAACTGCCGATATTCTATTCTGTGAAAGCTGGATGTGATGAAAACGCACTGAGTCACACGTGCACTCGCAACAATTCGCAACAGTGTAATGAAATGTGTTCATTTTTTAGGCGCTCATTTTCTACGACCTATACAGCCAACGTGGTTTATTAATATGCACACACATATCTTTTTCTTATAGTTCATTGGCTGAACACCCTCTGTTTTACCACACCCACCCCACGTGGGTGTATGGGAGGGAGAAATTGATCTACCGTCACACCCCAGAAACAGAAAACCGCTGGAGTGTCGACACCATAACACCAGGCAGCGCCAGGAAACATGTGTGTGTGCCGTTGGCCGAAATCATTAGCTTGATAGTTTAGTGTTTCCATTTCATTCATGTGGTAAACTGAAGACCGAATTTATACCGATGGAAATATCTGTGAATTTCGAAAAAATCCGTGACAAGCCAAGAAACAGAAAACCGCTGGGATGTCGACACCAAACCAGGGAACATGTGTGTGCCGCTGACCAAAATCATTAGCTTCATAGTTTAGTGCGTTCATTTCATCCATGTGGTATACTGAACACCGGATTTACCGATGGAAATATCTGTGAATTTCGAAAAAATATATATGGAATGAGATTCGTGGTGATACCCATATTTTTTAGGATACGAATGCATCGTGATGAAGGCTTCATGGTGTGTTATACCCACCTAGGAAAAAAAACAGCCCCCAGATATGCATCAAACGTCCGGGAGTATGGAATATAGGTATACATCTGGACTAAACTCTTTTATCAGGTAAGCTAGACTTTAGTACTATACTTGCGTTGAAACCCATGCAGACAATCTATTCAAATTTCAATGCATTGGCAACATAGCGTCGCACGAAATATACGCGCCCCTGTTGACCAGGATTTTTTTATACTCCCACAACAACAGACAATTTGAAGACAATTTTCTAGCGGGGTGTTTTCTTGAACATAATTGCTGTAATGTACTGTTCTTTTTGTGGACGCTAAATATAGGGGAGAAAATGGCAACATTGTGACCAAACCATAACAGTTGACAGCTGTAAAAATAGATACCGTGGCATAAAATGAGAGAGAGAGAGAACATTTCAATCTGCCAATTTTCGAGATGAAAATTTTTTCTTGACGAAATAGAAATGAACGCGAATCTATATTCTACAAAACATTTTTCTTGACGAAATAGAAATGAACGCGAATCTATATTCTACAAAACACTAGAAAATATTAGCGTAGGTGAATTTTTTTTAGACTCATTTTAGACTGTTTTGTGCTTTCATCGAAAGTGAAAACACATCTCGAAAAGTGTGTAGCAGTGTCGATATAAATCTTCAACCTAGATGTAAAAATAGATACCGTGGCATAAATTAGAGAGAGCATTTCAGTACACCTCAAAAAAATGAAACCTGGACGGGTATCCTTCATCTCGAGGGTCGCAAGTTCGATTCTTGCTTTCATTATGTGAGTATGTGTTGGACATGTGATCTTTAAATTTTATTATCACCAGACTAGCTTGAATGTTTTATGAACGCTAAATGTAGGGAGGGGGGAAAATGGCAACATTGTGGCCTAACCATAACAGTTGACAGCTGGAAAAGATGTAAAAATAGATAAAAATTAGATAGAGCAGCTCAATACACCTAAACGGTATAGTTCAATCCCACCCCCTCCCCTAAGCTTCACTTGGATATCTCACTCGACCCCATCGGACCATTTTATCTAGAGACTACTTTTTCTCCGCGGAAGGTTTTTCCCGCGACCGAATCACCGCCAGACATGACCGCGGATGAATACATCTTTCACAGCCGCCATCTTAAACCCACCACCCACCTCCCACCACCACAGCCGCCATCTTAAACCCACCACCCACCTCCCACCACCACAGCCGCCATCTTAAACCCACCACCCACCTCCCACCACCACAGCCGCCATCTTAAACCCACCACCCACCTCCCACCACCACAGCCGCCATCTTAAACCCACCACCCACCTCCCACCACCACACATGACCCCATGTGACACAATACTCTGATTGGCAGTCGCGTGTGACCCCCTCCCGTGACCTCCCTAATATGCAAATTTCCGGGGTCAATGGGACACTATTTACCCTGTGTATACTACTGACTCCTCTAATATCACCTGCTCTTTACGGTCTTTTGCAAACTTGTAAGCTGGAAACGATTTGCAATGTAGTCATCAATATTCCCACATTGCCTCTTACAGCCGTATAGGAATATAAGGCAGATTTCTTTATTCACGAACTCCTTTACATAATCTAGGAGCACTTCTGTCGAATTTTGACTCTACAACTGTTCACAGAATCATGCGCAAGGCCAAAATACTACCGCACATGCATACTTGTCAAAGTTGAGCTACTTGCGTCGTAGCTTATCAGCTCAGGCTTATTATTTGAGCACATTCGTGATACCTAGCTCTTCTAAAGTTGTGTATGTACGTTTGTACATTTGTGATCTCAAAACACACGGTCCATGTTGAGCCTTTTTCACATCATAGTTAATCATTTTAGGCCGAATTTTAAATATTCATGATTGAGCTCTACAACTAAGACAGATTCTCCAAAATTCGGGCAGAAACATCAAAATCGCACATTTTAATACACCAAAATGCTATAATTTTGAATTAATCATGGATGACTCTTTTCTTCGTCGTTTCCTGAACATTGCAAACTGGCTTTAAGGCACACAAAAAATTCTCCAAAATTAGAAGGTAAAGGGACCGTGCATGGTGCATTTAATAAACCTGTGAGACCCTCTTCTACTTTCTCGGGTTGAACGAAAGCTAGCAATTCCGGTTTCTGCCTCTGTGATAATTGCTGAAGAATCTAATTTTTGAGTTCTGTGAAATTTATAACAGTGAGAATCCATTTCACCCTCGCCTATATCCGGAAAAATACGGTTAACCCTATACCTGGCCTGGGCGATTTGTGGCCTAATCATGCCTGGGGATGGCCAACTCTGCTTTCTCCCCCTAAATATTGTTCTTATTCCTTGGGCTTGGGGCTAAAAAGCAAGCTTTGCAGGGAAATGAAAACAATCCAAGCTGGTCACACGTCAGTGACATCATATACAAAAAGTCCATTTTGGATTTGATTTTTTGGTCAGCTTTTCCGTTTTATTTTATTTTTGCTTGTTGTTTACGAGATAGCGTGGAAAGTTTGGTAGTGGGCAAAATACACCCCCGTCTCCTGCATGGAAGGGTTAATTCGACGAATTTCTTTCATAAAATTTAAATAAGGGGAAAACTAGTAGGCCCAGATATCTTTGTATAACATACAAGATAACAGAACGTTCGTTTTTCTGATATAATGCTCGCTTAAGCAGCTATTTTCCTGTGTATATTGCCTCTTCCCATTTTTTTCGTGGTGTGACCTTTATTTTGCACTTAGTGACCCCTGTGAGACCCTTGCGCGGTCTGAGAATGTGACCACCATCTGGCAAAACTTGGGGACATACATGTAGTCGATTTAACGTGGTGGTGGCTATCACTCTCTCAGGCTGAGCGAAACCTAAAATTAATAAGAATAAACAGGATTATATATAAACAAGATTATATTCCAGCAACGGAACAGATACAATGTCAAAAGTATTACATCTATACATCCATCTGGCATATTGCAATGAAATGAAAGCTGATTATAACCTTCAGCTTGACAGTGGTCACAATATTAACTATGATGAAGTTATTCAACACTGGCAGGGTCTCAAATGAAGAAAGCGCGCTGGTGAATACGATGGTAGGGGTCTCGTGGCCTTGACTTTCGCTGAAAAGTTCTGACTGCCCATGCGCAGTACATAAGCAGGCCTGGTCGTTTTGCGGGTACAGATGGACAAATATTGATCCGAAAGGGTCGTGTGACGAATGGGCGTCATAAACAAGCACACGTGCGGGAGCGTCCGACTGCATGTTTATGTAGTTGAAGTAAGACGCGCATGCGCAGTGGAAAAAGAGCATTGAAAAGGACGTTTTTGGATCGGGAATGACCAATACTGTTCCGAATGGGTCGTGTGGGGTGTCATTTTGAAGCATTGGTGGGAGAGCGTCCGATTGGATGGGAATGTAGTGAATGTAAGGCTACGGCGCGCATGCGCAGTGGGGAAAAAGGCATTTGAAAGGACGTTTTGGGGGATGAAACAATATTGGTCCGATTGGGTCGTAGTGGAGTTCATGTTGAAGCATTCGTGAGGGAGCGTCCAACTGGATGGGTTTGGAGTGGAATTTACCAGCGTCTGGTCCGTCTTTCATAATTCAGCTATCATCCATTAAACAATATCTGTGTCCCTAATCCAAAGACCTATTCCATGTTTCATTTAACAGTATTAGAACCAAATTCAAATAGACAATCATATTGTGACAAAATGTGGCCTATCGCTCGTTTAATTACTAATCTTATTCATGTTTTGTAGGATTTCAAGGTTTCAATTGTTCAGTTGCCGATATAATCTTCTTCGTAATATATCGGAAATACTATCGAAACCAACATTTATTATTATATGCTATGTATATTCGGCTGCTATGGAAATATTCCATGTTGAAAGTGTTAAATCTTTAATTATATGGCGCGTGTTGTAAGTGCAAGTTTGATGTATACTAGACTGGCCGCCGTCGTCTGATAACGTTGGGCCGATTGACGACAGGCTTCTAATAATGCCGACCTTCACTGTAGCGGCGATGTCATGACCTGTTGACGTGTATTTGTGACGTTATGCAACAATCGGATTAACAATTCCATTATAACGTCGTATTGTGACGTTGTGTAAAACAGGGACTGGACGGAACGTCACAAGGGAGCTAACTTTGCAAGAAAATATGCACAATATACTGTTCATTTTTTGTCACCAATGAAAACTCCGTATTCTGACCCCACCCCCAACTCAAAGGATTTGATTGGTTCGTTCATATACGCAATCTGGAAGCAATGCGTTCATGTGACGTCAACAATGAGAATGACGTTACTATCATGACCTCAACAATGGGAATGACGTTACTGCCGAGACGTCACAGTATTGCGTTAGAATGAAATTGATACAAATGTTGCGACCGAAGGTAAAAACATGTCAATCGTCCAGACTAACCACGCCTCCAGATGGAATCTTTACACGACGAAACCCATCAAATCGTCCAGTCTCTATTTTAAAAATAATTTTTTCATTTTTTTTTTTTTCATTCTATTTATTTATTTATCAAACGTATGTATTTATTAAAGATCATTTTATTATTATTAAATAGTACATATGAAATAGAGACTCATCCAGTCTAAGGATGACGTAGCGTAATGTGGGTTAGGTATCCAGACTAAAGCTGATAGAGCCTGTTCTTGACAAGGCCGAACTGAAGGTTGATAAAAGAAACAATCTTTTACAGAATATCATTATTTAACATCATCAATTATCAAGTCCTAAAGCAAGATGAAACAGACGCATATCTTGAGCGGTAGTTTTCACATTGATCTGTAGCACTTCCTCTACGCATCGAGCCATTTCATAAACACTCCATGTTGAAGGTATGGGCTCAAATTTGGCCGCCATTACGTCTTTTCATTATTAGATACTGGTCCACAAGCTTAGCAATAGCGGGTCATGCGCAGTGGATGGTAGCCTAGATGTATACGACGTGAGTGGTTTTGTTTGCGAGACGCAATAATCGTATATGTGACGTCAGTCTGTTACGTGGCTGACGTAATTGGTTACGTAGCCGACGTGACGGGAGGGAAGACATTGGAAGTGGAAGCGAGAGGACGTGTTTTACCGCCGAATGTGTTTGTGAACGGGTAGGACGATCTTTATTTGTGGCACAGATTATTTCATTTCATTTATTTCGTTCCTAACGTAAATTTAGTTGATCTGATATGCGAGTATAAACTATTAGGTTGATCAAACCTTTCGTTTAGTGTTACGAG
Source organism: Hanleya hanleyi (assembly GCA_036873755.1). Lineage (NCBI taxonomy): Eukaryota > Metazoa > Mollusca > Polyplacophora > Lepidopleurida > Hanleyidae > Hanleya > Hanleya hanleyi. The sequence continues at coordinate 6,109 of JAVTVY010011974.1, forward strand.
CTTTTAGATTCGCCAATCCGAACGGCTTCGGATCATTGTGGAAGATTCGATGTTATATAGATTTAGGATTCTCTTCATTTATTATATTAATCTTTCCTACTGTCCGGTTGATGACTGAAGTATTCAATTGTTTCTTTATTTAATAAATCCATTATCGTTGAATTTTATATTCTCTTTTTGTTATTTATTGGTTTGATCCGAATCAAGTATTGTTAGTCGGAATTATTTTCACCGACGGTTCTGGTCTTATAAACCGCCCACCCCCTCGGCCCGCTACAATTTGGTGGCAGCGGTGGGATACGGTTTTATTTGTCGTATTCATGGATCCTAACGTACCGAATATACACGATCCGAACGTACCGAATATACGTGATCCGAACTGATCATTCGGATTTGGAGATTTGGTACGTGATCCGAAAAAAATTCGGATTTCGGAATCGTCGATTTTCGGATCGGTGATATAATTACTTGATTTGGATCTATTGTTATAGGAGTGATTGTAGGGAAATGGAATCATTGGCGTTTAACAGATTATTTTGAGTACAGTTTTTTTTCTCGTAAATTTATATCACACAAACACAGTCGTGGCGTGTCGATCTTTGTAGGCCTATACCGATTTGGTGCAGGATCGTATATGTATATGAAATCCGAATCGGACTTGGATCGGTGTTCACTGTCTAGCAAACAACTGGTTATTATATGGAAGGAATGACCATTGGGAATCATTTGGGCATTCCGAGACAACATTGTAGGCCTACTCATAAGATACGCTAATTGAATAATTAGCGTATTAAGCTGGACAGTTGTATAAGTATTACGGCCATCGTTGAAATTGAACTTACGGCCACTGGTTGAATCGTAATAAAAGTAACCTCGCAATTTCCAGGTCTAACGGAGATTAATATTTATTAGACACGAAGGACCCCTGGACCAAAACGCCATTTAACCTGGTGCATTGTATCTCCACTGCTGGAAAATCAAAGGAGTCCATCTGGATTATGTGCGTTTGAATGACTCGATTCAGACTATTTGTTTTTCACAAAATTGCACATGCGGCGGATTCACTATAATCATAACGCAATTGAGCTAGAACTCCCACGTGTTGTGTACATATTTTTTCTCTTGCCGTTACATTAAAACACAATTATTTTATTATGGCAATTTATTTTTTCGATTTCAACCTCCTATTTCAAATGATTCACCGCATGGAGTTCAGCAGAATGAACTAAACATGTTGAAAATGCCATAATCGATCATGGATTGCCGTTCTGGGGCAGTAGACAGATGACATTGACAGATGTGCTTGGACTTTAACTTCACTAACGGTATTAGTTCTTCATTGACAGTTTATACAACTGCTCCATACATATTCCATTTCACTTGTTCTCAGCTGATAGATGTAAGGTGTCATCAAACTATCAGTCCCGACTTGGCATTATTGGGGGAATGTATCCATATGTATATATATTGGGGGAATGTATCCATATGTATATATATTGGGGGAATGTATCCATATGTACATATATTGGGGGAATGTATCCCCTTGTGTGCACTCATCACCTTCAAGTTGACTTGCAAGTATTGGTGTATTATCTCGTATCGCCAATATGGATTAGTAGGTTTATGGCAACCGATATGATTCGCGATTTACAATAAAAATGCATAATGATCGTGATTAATCATTTATTCATGAAAAAGGCAAATTATAAGTTACTTTAGTGAAATATGCACTTGATGACCCATAGAAAAGTAAAAGATGCGCGAGTGAGAAGGATTTAATGTCGTTTTCAACCTTCTTTCAGTCCTATCACGACGGTGCCTCCATGTGCCAGACTGTCCACAGTTCCTATTATCCTGGACACTGATCAGTCCAGCCAGTACAGCACCAGGTCACCCTTCCAAGTATTGGCCGAGCTCAACGTTGCTTAACTTTGCTGATTCTAACGAGAACCGGTGTGCCAACGTGATACGCCGTATGTAGAGAGAACGCCATCATAGGGTAACCACCACCCAGAAATAATTCATACCAGAATTCTCTATATAAATAAAGTGCAGACTGTTCTTACTCTATCGGGTTGATCGAAACTTAAAAATACGCCTTTCACAGGAATCTAATTTTTGAGTTCTGTGAAATTTATAACAGTGAGAATCCATTTCACCCTCGCCTCTCCGGAAAAATACGGTTAACCCTATACCTGGCCTGGGCGATTTGTGGCCTAATCATGCCTGGGGATGGCCAACTCTGCTTTCTCCCCCTAAATATTGTTCCTATTCCTTGGGCTTGGGGCTAAAAAGCAAGCTTTGCAGGAAAATGAAAACAATCCAAGCTGGTCACACGTCAGTGACATCATATACAAAAAGTCCATTTTGGGTTTGATTTTTTGGTCAGCTTTTCCGTTTTATTTTATTTTTGCTATTTTTTCAACATAATAGATTAGACAATAAGTAGCTGATGTGAAATAAAGTAATTTGGGGTACTTTAAAGCGGGAAAAAGCAAACACAAATGGAGAAAAACGACGAAAATGCAACTTTTCAGTGACACACTCATGGCCGCCATTTTGAATTTTCCCATGGTTCTCTGCTCGTACGGATATGCAGGTAGGCTCAAAATGACCCCAATGTAATATTCCATCACGGTAGTGAGTGCCAGCTATTAATGCGTTGTTGTTTCGGAGATAGCGTGGAAAGTTTGGTAGTGGGCAAAATACACCCCCCTCTCCTGCATGGAAGGGTTAATTCGACGAATTTCTTTCATAAAATTTAAATAAGGGGAAAACTAGTAGGCCCAAATATCTTTGTATAATATACAAGATAACACAACGTTCGTTTTTCTGATATACATCCATCTGGCATATTGCAATGAAATGAAAGCTGATTATAACCTTCAGCTTCAAAGTGGTCACAATATTAACTATGATGAAGTTATTCAACACTGGCAGGGTCTTAAATGAAGAAAGCACGCTGGTGAATACGATGGTAGGGGTCTCGTGGCCTTGACTTTCGCTGAAAAATTCTGACTGCCCATGCGCAGTACATAAGCAGGCCTGGTCGTTTTGCGAGTACAGATGGACAAATGTTGATCCGAATGGGTCGTGTGACGAATGGGCGTCATAAACAAGCACACGTGCGGGAGCGTCCGACTGCATGTTTATGTAGTTGAAGTAAGACGCGCATGCGCAGTGGAAAAAGAGCATTGGAAAGTACGTTTTTGGATCGGGAATGACCAATACTGTTCCGAATGGGTCGCGTGGGGTGTCATTTTTAAGCATTGGTGGGAGAGCGTCCGACTGGATGGGAATGTAGTGAATGTAAGGCTACGGCGCGCATGCGCAGTGGGAAAAAAGGCATTTGAAAGGACGTTTTGGGGTCGAGATGAAACAATATTGGTCCGATTGGGTCGTAGTGGAGTTCATGTTGAAGCATTCGTGAGGGAGCGTCCAACTGGATGGGTTTGGAGTGGAATTTACCAGCGTCTGGTCCGTCTTTCATAATTCAGCTATCATCCATTAAACAATATCTGTGTCCCTAATCCAAAGACCTATTCCATGTTTCATTTAACAGTATTAGAACCAAATTCAAATAGACAATCATATTGTGACAAAATGTGGCCTATCGCTCGTTTAATTACTAATCTTATTCATGTTTTGTAGGATTTCAAGGTTTCAGTTGTTCAGTTGCCGATACAATCTTCTTCGTAATATATCGGAAATACTATCGAAACCAACGTTTATTATTATATTCTATGTATATTCGGCTGCTATAGAAATATTCCATGTTAAAAGTGTTAAGTCTTTAATTATATGGCGCGTGTTGTAAGGGTGCACTCCACACTGGTGTACGGTTTCATAATAAGGAAGGTCGCCTGTTTTTGACAGCATGGTAATTCTTCTTCCCTTTCTACTAGCTGATATCTATAGTATCACCCTGCTGGACGTAACCATTTCTTCAAACGAGGATATAACAATTGCTTGCTTATCACATCTACGCGCCACTACAGAGTTAATCGTTTCCGAAATTGAATATCTGGCAGGACAAAATCCTCACTTTTTCGGGGAACGAAAATGGTGATTCCCTTATGGCGATAAAATTTTACAAAAAACGAGTAGGTCGACCCCCTGTTTTTTCTCGCTTTTTAAAATGCCCGTTGGACGGAGAAACTTTCACAAGTCTAACAAGAAAATCATTTCGTTTGTTTTCTCTGGATGGTGGGTCGAATTTGGCACATTTTCGTACATTTTATGGAGTTTTTCAGAAAAGTTGAAGAAGGTTTAAGGAGGATTGCACGTCTTTCCTTTTCAATTTGAAAAGCTCACTTGTCTCCTGGAATAAAGGCATGGGTGTACCCATTCAGAAAATATATACTTCCACAGGGGTTTTGTTAAAGATTTTACATATATTTAAGGCCGAAGACCCGAACCCATGTCTATTTTAACCGCACATCATTTAGGTGTGGAATGCACCCTAAGTGCAAGTTTGATGTATACGACGTGAGTGGTTTTGTTTGCGAGACGCAATAATCGTATATGTGACGTCAGTCTGTTACGTGGCTGACGTAATTGGTTACGTAGCCGACTTGACGGGAGGGAAGACATTGGAAGTGGAAGCGAGAGGACGTGTTTTACCGCCGAATGTGTTTGTGAACGGGTAGGACGATCTTTATTTGTGGCACAGATTATTTCATTTCATTTATTTCGTTCCTAACGTAACTTTAGTTGATCTGATATGCGAGTATAAACTATTAGGTTGTTCAAACCTTTCGTTTAGTGTTACGAGCTTTTAGATTCGCCAATCCGAAAGGCTTCGGATCATTGTGGAAGATTCGATGTTATATAGATTTAGGATTCTCTTCATTTATTATATTAATCTTTCCTACTGTCCAGTTGATGACTGAAGTATTCAACTGTTTCTTTATTTAATAAATCCATTATCGTTGAATTTTATATTCTCTTTTTGTTATTTATTGGTTTGATCCGAATCAAGTATTGTTAGTCGGAATTATTTTCACCGACGGTTCTGGTCTTATAAACCGCCCACCCCCTCGGTCCGCTACAATATCATACATACACATAGGTTAGTTTCCTGCAACAGAGAAGCGGTCAACAGTTTTCATTGATGCCGGCAAGATCATAGTGTTTCAAAAACATCAAATCCGTATCGCTGATCAGTATTCTTAATCTATAATATTCGTTGTAAAGTCGTCATCTAGAGAATGATGTATCTCAGTCACGCTTTGATTGTGACTGATCATATGAGCATCATGGGGATCTTGAAATACATGGGTTCATATGGCACTTAGCCCATTGTTAAGCGGAATTAGACACAAGTTACGAAACGTAACGCCACAGATCTTGCACGCTACGCTCGTATTTTGCTATCAGCATGAGATATGTATCGCCAAAATTGAGAAACTTTAAGTAGAGGCGCTTGGTGGTATAGCCCTGTTTTTTTAGTTTCTGCAACAATGTTTTGTGATTTTGATTAAAATCGTCACATTAAACACAGGATGTAGCAAATGCTACTAGGCGAGATATGTATACGCCATATGCAGGTCCCACTGTAATATTACTGTCCAGAAAGGGATAGTTTACGATGTCGAAATTGTAACCATCTCTTTTGTCATAAAGTCGACGAGAGAGAAGCCCCGCTTCATTTTCATAGAGATATAGGTCTAAATATGATGTGCCTGTAGGGCTATCTGTAGTTTCCTTCAAATCCTGTGAAGGTGTATAGATATCCTTCACTGTGTCATTTATATAGCGATTATCTACAGCGAGAAGATCGTCTATATAGCGTTTGGTGAATGCGATGGAAATGCTTTGAAAAGGATCGGTATTCATAAGAGACCAGATATAGGTCAGCCAACAGGGCTGCACAATTAGTACCCATTTGATCACCTACATGCCGTTGATATATTGTGTTGCCAAATTTCAGACAGATATTTTTAATGGGAAATTCGGGCAACTCTAGCATCCAGAATAGTTCCAGCTCTCGGATTTTTCTCTCAAATCCAAGGGAGAGGGGGACTCATTGGTAGACGGATAGACGACGTCTATGTTCTGAATACTAAAGTTATCCCATCCATGGTCGGGTCCAGACAAATGCTTACTTATAAGCAATTGCTTTTTCCAAACGGATTTTCTGTGACCATTCTCCCTAAGATGGAGTCTTTGGGGTGTCAGTGTGTAGCAAAACATCCACCTCAGATGTAGCAGTATTATTGAGATGAACGATATGGCGAAGGGGAATCGGGGGGACAAGGGTAAACAAGATTATATTCCAGCAACGGAACAGATACAATGTCAGAACTATTACATCTATACATCCATCTGTCAGATTTTCCAAACTTTATTTTTAGTATTTTCTTTGAAAAATATACATAATAAATTAGGAAATAGTAATCAGATGAAAAATAAAATATATTTGGGCACTTTTATATTTAAACGAGGAAAACGCATCTTTTCAGTCACACCCTCATAGCAGACATTTTGAATTTACCCATGATCCTCTGCTTTTTCTTCAAAAGGTATGGATATTCACGCAATCATGTTGCAAGACTTTTTGTTACAAATTTCGAACGCTTTAACACTGTATGCAGAGTCAACACTTTTTACGGGGTTGTCCTATCGATTTTAATGAAGAATCATCGATGAGGCTGAAGCGTGTCGTCCAGAAATGAAAAAAGTTATCAGTTAAGTCACGAAACTCATCCACATGTTCATCAATGCCATTAAAGCGGATGTCGTTTGGAACACCTTAGTGATCTGCTAATGAGAAAAACTCCGTGAAATAATCCATAATAACCCATCGATGCGCACAGACAAACCGTGGATGAGTAGTGAAATGCGTCAACTAATGACGACAAGAGACGCAACAAAACAACAAATATAGAAAACGAAAAATAACACTGTAATGGATGAATATAAAAGACTAAGAAGTCGTGTCACCTATAAATGTAGAAAGACCAGACAAGATAATTATTCGAATCCATTAGCCGAGGGTTTAAATAAACCGGATAAGTTATTGAAGCTTCTAAAGAAAGTGCTGCCATCTTCATCTAATCAATCAACTACAATACTCAAGTGCTCAAAATAAGTCTAATGAAGCGAGCGGTTTCAACAGATTCTTCGGCGGCCACTCTCTTGCTGTTAACGTGTGTGGGAGGTGTAGGAAGAGGTGATTTTAAGTGGTATAGACATATGATGTATGCTCTTGAAGCTCAGGTACAGTCCTACAGTCTCATCAAGTGAGAATTAATCTGACATATCTGAGGTACCACAGAGCAGACACATACACTTACTTCTGTGGTATCATAGATCCAATGGGGAACCCACGTATGGACATTTGCGCCTTTTTTTCTCTGTTTCACGCTGTAGAATACGATGGTAGGGGTCTCGTGGCCTTGAGTTGACTTTCGCTGAAAAGTTCGGACTACCCATGCGCAGTACATAAGCAGGCCTGGTCGTTTTGCGGGTACAGATGGGCAAATAGTGATCCGAATTGGTCGTGTGACGAATGGGCGTCATAAACAAGCACACGTGCGGGAGCGCATGCGCAGTGAAAAAAGAGCATTGGAAAGGACGTTTTTGGATCGGGATGGACCAATACTGATCCGAATGTGTCGTGTGGTGTGTCTCCAAGCGCCTCCACTCAAAGTTTCTCAATTTTGGCGATACATATCGCATGCTGATAGCAAAATACGAACGTAGCGTGCAAGATCTATGGCGTTACGTTTCGTAACTTGTGTCTAATTCCGCTTAACCCGAAGCTAGGGGCCGTATGAATCCATGCACTTCAAGACCCTCATTGTGCTCATATGATCAGTCACAATCAAAGCGTGACTGAGATACACCATTCTCTAGATAACGACTTTAGAACGATTATTATGGATTAAGAATACTGATCAGCGATACGGATTTTATATTTTTGGAACATCATGATGTCTTGTCGGCATCATTGAAAACTGTTGACTGCTTCTCTCTTGCAGGAAACTAGCCTATGTTGATGTATACTATGATTGTCTTTTTTGAATTTGGTGCTAATACTGTTATATGGATATGGAATAGGTCTTTGGATTATGGACGCGGATATTCTTTAATGGACGACGGCTGAATTATAAATGACGGACTAGACGCTTGTATTTTGAAGCATTTGTGGGAGAGCGTCCGACTGGATGGGAATGTAGTGAATGTAAGGCTACGGCGCGCATGCGCAGTGGAAAAAGGCATTTGAAAGGACGTGTTGGGGTCGAGATGGGTCGTAGTGGGGTTCATGTTGAAGCATTCGTGAGGGAGCGTCCAACTGGACGGGTTTGGAGTGGAATTACTAGCGTCTGGTCCGTCTTTCATAATTCAGCTATCTTCCATTAAACAATATCTGTGTCCCTAAACCAAAGACCTATTCCATGTTTCATTTAACAGTATTAGCACCAAATTCAAATAGACAATCATAGCACACATACACATAGGTTAAGTTTCCTGCAACAGAGAAGCGGTCAACAGTTTTCAATGATGCCGGCATGACATCATGATGTTTTAAAAATATCAAATCCGTATCGCTGATCAGTATGCTTAATCCCTAATATTCGTTGTAAAGTCGTCATCTAGAGAATGATGTATCTCAGTCGCGCTTTGATCGTGACTTGACTGTTCATATGAGCATAATGGGGATCTTGAAATACATGGGTTCATACCGCACCTAGCCCCGTGTTAAGCGGAATTAGACACAAGTTACGAAACGTAACGCCACAGATCTTGCACGCTACGCTCGTATTCTGCTATCAGCATGAGATATGTATCACCAAAATTGAGAAACTTTAAGTAGAGGCGCTTGGTGGTATTGCCCTGTTTTTTAGTTTCTGCAACAATGTTTTGTGATGTTGATTAAAATCGTCACATTAAACACAGGATCTAACAAATGCTATTAGGTGAGATATGTATACGCCATATGAGGTTCCACTGTAATATTATTGTCCAGAAAGAGATGTTTACGATGTCGAAATTGTAACCATCTCTTTTGTCATAAAGTCGACGAGAGAGAAGCCCCGCTTCATTTTCATAGAGATATAGGTCTTATAGTACTTGTAGGACTATCTGTAGTTTCCTTCAAATCCGGTGAAGGTGTATATATATTCTTTACTGCGTCATTTATATAGCGATTATCTACAGCGAGAAGATCGGCTGTGAAGATAACCAGAATAAATGTTGACGATATCATTTTGAACAAAATATTGGAAAGAAGAGACAGTTTTGTTATGATTATACTATTATCCTAAGTTTACGATAAATCAATACTGTTGACATAGATGTATAAATAGCTCTTTTTTGCATTTATCATTTAAGCTTTGCAGTAAATGGTATTTCCTGTTAAATTTCGTAGCCAGAAAGGTACGATAAATTGAGGCAGTTTTAATCTTAGTGTTGTTGGGCTGTATTGTGGGCTTCGCGACCTCTGTGTACAATGCACTGACGCAAGTGTTTTACAGGCAAGTGTTTTACAGGCAAGGCTTTGGTGTAAGACCTCCCATTGAAAAGGTGATATCCTGGACAAAAGACTGACAATACAACTTGCAGCAGATCCTTTGTCAATTATATTTCGTGAGTCTTACACCAAATCGTTTTAGGTTTAGCTAAACACCCAGGTCAAGGTTAGTAACTATCTTCTTCAGCTGTGACGGTGTAAGCTTCGGTTTTCGTAGTACATGAAGGACGACCTGGTGACGAAAACTTCCACAACCCGTTTGACTGGTCCGTAACTCTCACGCTATCGTTTCAAAGATTTGTAACATGACATGAAAATTACATATCCCTATGTCCATACGCATGATCTCATACCAGACCCATAATTAACGGAATGTCTGACAGAAATTCACGTTTACCGGTATACATTTCACTTGCATCGACACATATATGTAAGGCAGTAAATTAATGCATTGCCATATACAGACGCGTCACATTTTGACTGCTTAGGCTGCAATCAACGCTCAGCAGGCGACAACCGAAGAATAGCCCTACATTTACGGCAGGTCCTGTTATAATGTATGTATAGAAGAATACGCCACAGGGCTGGAGTGATTTATTGAACAATGGAGGAGATATTATTTATGAACGTACGACAAAATATTGCTACTTCTCTCGCTGTGGTTCGGATTGGTTGAAAAAATGGATCTACAGCCGAGAAATGTTCACTTTCAACACAGGAGCCGCCGTCCTGCTGAACTGAGAAGCATGGGCGACAACTCTCGTTCTTCCCATCTTCGCACAGTCGTCCTTTGAAACTATCCGTAGAGGGGAATGTCCAATTAACTCTCCATTCCTTAAAAATAATGGAGCCGAGGCCCCGACCCACCCACTCACTAAAGCCATGGTGTTAACGCCGATACCAGTTTAACTGTCAAAGCAGTACATGTTGTCGTGACGATGATGTCACGATAATGTGTCATTTAAGAAGACATGAAGTTAACATTGTAAATGATGAACTCTGAATTACGCTCGCTGATTCTGCCTGGTGCGCTTGGTCTTACATGCAGGACATTGTGCATATGACAGCAACTCGAACTGTTTATGGTTGAAGATCGACAGATCAGTCGTTTCCGACCTGGTGTGATAACACCTCGATCAGTCATGCCTATGGGATGGGAGACAACCCCGTTCGAACTCTCAACTCGTTATATGCAAATCATTCATCCCATCACTAAAGTGATCTGTTTATCTGCCATGTATATAAACGTTTCACAAGCATACTATCATAGAGAAACACGAGTCCCTCATAGCTCAGTAATCTTATGTGGTATGTAATAGTTATCGCCTGAGACAGAGGTAATACCGAGGTCGGTATTTAAATCGGACTGGTGTGAGTGTTCATTCTGCATGTACCCCGATGTCGAAGGCGATAAATAACTTACACAATGGCCGTATTGTGTAACACATCATGGTTGTTTCAGGACAAACAACACATTTGCATACGAAACATAACTTCCACAACCCGTTTGACTGGTCCGTAACTCTCACGTTATCGTTACAAAGATTTGTAACAAAAAGATATATGTAATTGATATATATATACGTGTCACAATCTACATTACGTGAAACGCATATGAAGCAAAATATGCAGACATAAAAATTACATATCCCTATGTTCATACGCATGATCTCATACTATGCCTATAATTAAGGGAATGTCTGACAGAAATTCACGTTTACCGGTACACGTTTGACTTGTACCCACACATATACGTACGGCAGAAAATTGATGCGTTACGACATACAGACGCGTCAGATTTTGACTGCTTAGTCTGCAATCAACGCTCAGCAGGCGACAACCAAAGATTAGACCTATATTTGAGGCAGTCGCTGTTTTAATGTATGTATATCAGAAGGCATATAGTGTAACGCTCACAAAAAGAAATTGTGACGGGATTCAGTGAAACTACAACAACAATGCACGACCGCGACGACGCTGGTGTCACTCGACAAGAAGGTATGTGACTGGCAGCAAAATAAACCAAAGTGTGATATTGACATGGCATATTTCCATGCAGATCCTATAACGATACATGTAGCTTGTCACTCCAATAATGGAAAGTAATTCTGTATTTGACTGACATTTATCAAAGCTGACTTGTGATTTAGTGGTGCTCAATTGAGCCATCTTCCCATATCCAAGTCGAACACTACACGTGACGGAACGCTAGTGTAGCATTTAACTTGAAATGTGAAGATGAATTGAGCTTGTGTTTCTCGAAATTTCACTTGAAAGTTCGATATCAAAAGGCTTTTGTATCATTTTCATACGTGTTATCTCCCGTCGCACACTTCAACGGACATTGTTCGTTCTTTCAATGATTAATCTTAAAATGTTTGATAAATCACTTGAACACCGGGTACGGGTTAATAAATTACTTTAACACTCGCCCACTTATTTCTACATGAAAACCTGCTAATTCCTGAAGGCGACCAGGCGCACGCAGACGAATGCCCATGCCAGACAAAGAAGTCAGTATGTCTCTTGAAACTAGGGAGGTGTTCATGTCAAATATTACCCCGGATTTGATCGGCATGAACACTCGGTTCTTGCTACTTGAACACCGGGGCACAAGTGAAACCCATTGTGCGCCGGGCCATTACGGCAAAAGAAAAACCCCGGTTACACAATAGAGTCAGTGTGTAAATATGCGTCATCACAACATTAGTTAATGTATACTGGATAGTGTGTTTCTCTTGAAGTTGGTACAGACGCTAGCTACCTTAACTCTCCATTCCGTAGAAAGCTAAGTTCGAGCAACTCTCCATTCCTTAAAAATAATGGAGCGTTGTGACAATAGAGTGACGTCACAAGTGTGCTTTAAAGGGATGTATTGATTACAATTATGTAGGACGAGTGCGAGGTGGGATGCTCTTGAAAGAACACCGGAGCACATGCAAAGTCCAATGTCAACCGGGCGATTCCAGAAAAAGAATTACACAACAGAGCACAACACAACAGTTGATCAAATCATTTTAGATATGCAGTCGGATTATGGTCAGTGGGGTCATATGACTTCTTGTCAATATGCCGGCATCTTTTTCCTCCATCGTTGTATGTTGCGTTTAATGGTGCATGTCAATGCAAAGCGTCACAAAAGAATAAACCACAACATACTCCAATCATCTACTTCATAACCTTGAAGGCCTATATGGGACATCAATGTCATCTGCATACGGGCGAATAACATTGGAATCAGCTGGCGAAACTATTGGGATAATACTTTTGAAGATGGTTTCGATAATCTTGGTCACAGATAGCAAACCAAGAAAACACTGCTTGGTTTGACACCGACTATTACAATGTAAATTGGGAATTCTAAAGCATCTGCCTGTTCTGTAGCGTTGAAAGCGTAGGACGGTTTCTGTCCTAAATTAGTAGTATATAAAACCCTTCTTCATTAGTAAAACCAGGCTGAGGTGTGACGCTGTGACGTGACGTCACGATGACGTCTTTATGACACCACATCCGGTCACGTGACATCCAGGTTACTTTCTGTGACGTCACTTCCGGTCACGTGACGGCCCAGCAAGAGTTATCTGCCCCTACATAAGGCCCCAGTAACTTCAAATGTTAATCTATGGGGAATGCATGTATGGGATAAGGGTGGTCATATGTTTTTTTCTTGAGGATTTTGCGCAGTAGAAAAAGCGTATTTGAATGGACGTTTTGGGGTCGCGACGGACCAATAGTGGACCGATTGGGCCACATGAGGTGTCATCGTGGGTGAGTTGGTGGGGCGGGTGGGGTGGGTAAGCGAGCCGACAGTCCAATTAGAAGCCATGTTTAATTCTTCGGCCTAGCGAGCGAGCCGACAGTCCAATCAGAAGCCGTCCTTTGAGAAAGTTCATTCTTCGGCCTGGGTCGCTTTCGGCCTGAGTGTCGTCCGGCAGTCCAGGATACCGTTGAATGTGCATTCCACGCCTAAAGGATGTGCGGCTAAAAGCAGGCATAGGATCGGATCTTCGGCCATAAAACCTTTAACAAAAACCCTGTAAAAGTATATTTATTTTCTAAATGAGCACACTCATGCCATTATTTCAGGAGACAATTCTGCTATCTTCAACTTTTCTGAAAACTCCATAAAATGTATGAAAATGTGTCAAATTCGACCCACAACCTAGAGAAAACGTACGAAATAATTTTCTTTTTATGCATGTTAAAGTGTTTCCCGTCCAACGGACAATTTAAAATGGCAAAAAACAGGGAGTCGACCTACTCGTTTTTTGTAAACGCCATAAAGGAATCAACATTTTCGCTCCCCGAAAAAGTGCGGATTTTGGCCTGCCAGATATTCATTACTCTGTAGTGGCGCGTAGGTGCGATCAACAAGCAAATGTTATATCTTCGTTTGGAGAAATTGTTACGTCCAGCAGGGTGATACTGCAGATGCCAGTTAGTAGAAAGGCAGGAAGAATTACCATGCTGGCAAAAACGGACGACCGTCCTTATTATGAAATTAGGGAGGGGCGACTTTGTGCGAAACAGTGGCAAGTGTGGAGTGCACCGTGAATCAGCATGTCATGAAACAGTTGTCTGCTCATTTTCTGGTCGCATTTTCCATGGTCTCGGTGGGTGGTAACCCCATATTATCTTCCAAGTGACGCTTGGTCTTCATGATGGACGTGCTCGTGGAGTTACCTTTCATTTCAGGCGGCAGCAGGCTTATACTCTTCATAGATCGCCATGGCTATCTTCCTGATGTTCAGGTGCATTTGGATGTACGCCTGTTGTAAGTTATCCTGTCCGGCTTCTTCGATTACCGCATCCTGGATATTAATAGCTTCATGCACAATACGATCCCAAAAGGTAGGTTCTTCCTCATTTCCCTGGGACATAGGCTGACTATCTGAGGTCAAGCTCTTCGTATCAGTAAATTGACTCTCAGCAGTTTCTGTTTCAGTATCATTATCTGCCTCCTCAGTGGGCTCCTCGAAGTCTTCAATCCCATGCATATTCTTCTGGTGTCGCATCATGTTTTCGCAGTCAGAGCATGTATAACCCATGTTGACAGTTAAACTTGGACTGTGCAGGGTTTTGGAATACCCTTGCTTTTATAGACAGTAACCCCCGCCAACGCCCAGTTCAACGCCTCATAGCCCAGAAACTCTGATTTTTCTAAATATCCATGGAATTGGCAATAATTCATCGAAATGCAATGACGCCGGTCAACGTCCGTCGTTACGCCTTAACGCCTGTCTCAACGCCTTAGACCGCACTGCGGTGGTCTAATGGTTAGAGCGTCGGCCTCGTAAGCGGTAGGTACTGGGTTCGATCCCAGGCCGGGTCATACCTAAGACTTGAAAAATGGAACTTGTTGCTCCCTCGCTTACGCTCAGCATTAAGAGGATAGAGCAAGGACTGGTTCGCTCGGTGTCAGTATAATGTGACTGAGTGGGGTGTCATGTCTGCCTACGGCATGATATTTCAGTGGGACAGCACTATAAATGGCAGCATTAGATCTGCTCTGTTACAAGTAGGTTCCCCTGCCTCTCCCCCTCCCCTCCCTTCCCCGTCGTGATATAACTGAAAAAATGTTGAAAGCGACGTTAAACCCTATTCACTCACTCACTCAACGCCTTAACGCCCTATCCCAACGCCTTATCTTAACGCCTTAACGACATATCGTAGCGCCTATACGCGTTGTCAACCATCCAATCACACTCACATATTTTGACCATTGACGCCTGACCCTTGAGGACACTCACTGGGCATTGCGAGAAGTGACGTCATCGCTTGTATGAAAGCTTCGAGCTCGGAAGTACATCATCACACGCATGCGAATGCACCCTGTCTCCTATATCCCGTAGGGCATAGGGTACACCAGCGAGCGGGTGCACCAAAGGTGCTTGCGCAAGCGTGTGATGATGTCACTTCCGGGATCGAAGTGATCGGAGCTCTTATGCGCGCGATGACGTCACTTCCGACGATGTTCAGTGATGATGTCACTGTCATCAAGGGTCAGGGGCCAATGGTCAAAATATGTGCGTGTGATTGGATGGTTGACAATGCATAAGGGCGTTACGATAAGGCGTGAAGGCGTTAAGATAATGCGTTAAGGCGTTGAGATAGGGCGTTACGGCGTTGAGACAGGGGGTAAGGCATAACGACGGGCGTTGACGGGCGTCACTGCATTTCGATGGGTTATACATGCTCTGACTGCGAACGCACGTTCATCAGACGTTACTATATGATGCGACACCAGAAGAATATACATGTGATTGAAGAATCCGAGGAACCCACTGAGGAGGCAGATAATGACACCGAAACAGAAACTGCTGCGAGTCTATTTACTGATACGGAGAGCCTGACCTCAGATAGTCAGCATACGTCTCATGGAAGTGAGGAAGAATCTGTTATTCGGATCGTATTGTGCATGAAGCTTTAAATACACATGCTGCGGTGATCCAAGACACCGTAAAGGATAACTTACAACAGGCTTACATCCAAATGCGCCCGAACATCAGGAAATCAGTTGTGGCGATCTATAAAGAGTATAGTCCGCTGCCACTTGAAATGAAAGGCGACCCCAAGCACAGGTCTATCATGGAGACTAAGCGTCACTTGGAAGAGGATATGGGGTTACCACCCAACGAGGCCATGGAAAATGCGATTTAGAATACGCAAACAACTGTTTCGGGACATGCTATCTCAACGGTATCCTGGACTGCCCGACGACGCTTAGGCCAAAAGCGACACCGGCCGAAGAACGCACATCCTCAAAGGATGGCTTCTGATTGGTCAAGAGCATACGAGAATTATAAACATACCCAACGTGGCTCTCCCAGCGTGGGTATGATGTACAAAATAAAATGATTGACCTGTCATCCTTGTTGTTGTTCTCTCATCTGTATCATGGTATAAAGACGCAAGGGGTGGACACAGACTGCGGCTAACGGTGTACACACGACCTTACATGACCACTCTGTCACTCACTCACTTCCTCTCACTCACACTCACCCACGCACTCAAAGTCACTTAACTCACTCACTCATCATCGTTAGTGCGTCCACGCGTTAAGACGGTCGTTGGGTACGCCTCACTCACTCAAGAAATGATGAGGGGCACGTGTTAATCCCTATATGTACAGACATCACCACCACCACGGCGACCACCACCACCACTGCACACCATCACCACCACAAACACACACACCACACCACACCACCACCACCACACACACACACAGATAACTCTACTGGGTAACCAGTTCGAATAAGGCCCTTATCTCCTCCAAACGCACTCCATTGCACCTGCGAAACTCCACTTTCTCTACTACTCCCGAGTAATATATAAATAGAACAGGGGTTTTCCTCTAAAAATTCCCCGAAAAGTTAACCCTGACAGTTTCTGCTTTCTGTACAACTAAACTGGATTATTTGATTACTGGATCTCAACAACAACAACATTCCATTTCTATGGCTCTTGTTTCTGTGAAAACATGCACCCACCCGTTACTTGATCGACCTGATCGTCCCATTCGCACCACTATGGGACCATCCCGATCCCAAAATGTCCCTTTCATTGCCCTTTTCCCACAATTCCATGTCTGCGCATGCGCAGAATGTTGAAAACGGACTGCACACTAGTCCAGTTGGACGCGCCCCCCCCAGAGAGCTTTACGATGACACCTCATACGGTCCAATCGGACCACTATTGGTCCGTCGCGACCCCAAAATGTCCATTCAAATACACTTTTACTACTGCGCATGCACAGATAGACGATGTTCTCACCCCACACCCATCCAGTTTGACGTTCCCCCACGAATGCTTCAAACTGATACCTCAAACCACACAATCGGACCACTCTGGGTCCACCTAGTCCCCAAAACGTCCACCTCGATCTGCCTGCCTACAGCGCATGCGTCACCTGCACTTTTAAGAAAAATTCAACGCATGACGTCGAGACCTCTCCCACCGTCTTCTACAGCTCGAGCTGAAGAAAACAAATGGCCACCCCCCATACCGCAAATGTCTATGAGTGGGGTCCCCATTGGGACTATCATTGTTCACTGCGCCAGAATGGACCTAACATGTCCACCACGGACCTACCTGATCGTTGCAGCGAAATTCAACCCCTGGCCTCGAGACCCCTCTCATCGTGTTCAACATCGCGAGGCAAAAAAACAAGGTACCATAACCCATAGTAAAATCCACAAGAAAAATAATATGACCACACCTATCCCATACACATGCATTCCCCATAGATTAACATTGCAAGTCAATGGGACCTTATGTTGGGGCAGATAGCTCTTGCTGGGCCGTCATGTGACCGGACGTGACGTCACAGGAAGTGACCCGGATGCCACCGAAAGTGACCCGGATGTCACCTGACTGGATGTGACGTCATCGTGACGTCACGCCACAGCCTCACGCCTCCGCCTCATTTTTACTAATGAAGAAGGGTTTTATATACTACTTAAATTGGACGATACACTGCCCTTTCTCACGTTATCATATTTAAAAAAATGGACCTATTCCAAATACGCTTTGAACGGGGTGGATAGGCTGATGCACCGTCTGCATCATAGTAAATTGCTATATACGCGAATTACTCGCGTCTTTGACCTTCAACCTTACTCCATGAAATGTTTTTCTCTTCGTTTTCGACCCGGAAAACTGTCATACGCGAAGCATTTCGCGTGATTTTTGTCGTTTCCCTGAGTGTGTATTTTCGACGGCGTGGCAGTCGAAGTAAATTTATGAATGGATCGCGTGCAGAAATCGCTACATTCGCTTCACAGGAGGCGGTGCACCTATAAGTTATGTTGATAAATGGGGCTGTAGATTGCTTGGTCACTCGACATAAAGTAAACGGGAAGTGTATAGCTTATCTCACGCAATGGAAAATCCTCCTCCAGAATCCATCAGAATCAATCGGCAGAGCTCTTGTCTCGGCTGAAAAACGCACGCACTGCTTGACTCTGAGGGCGGAGTCAGCAAAACTGTGAAGGCAACTCTCTCAAGCTCGTACAGATCAACGCCGTACTGGTAGTGAGATAATTAAATGAATCTGGTATAAATGATTCTAATAGTCCTATCAAGTCATCTGATGAAAAATGATGAACCATGTCAACGCCTTTTGTCCAATGTTAAGACATTATGCAGTTGCAACGCATTTTGTCATAATTTGCAAAAATTGTGAAAAACTCCTTGGTTCTATACGGTGTTAACCCGTTCTGTCACAATTTCGTTGACTACATCACGGCGTACAATGGACAGTGCCCCTCTAAGCGGTACTCTCCGGTACTCTCCGGTACTCTCCGCCCTTGGAGGCATAATAGAGTTAGCTCAGAGTGAAAATGAACGGTTTCGCTCTAAATTCATTTTCTGTTATGCATATATCTTTATTTTCCTTTCTTTTTTTCATCGCACGGAACAAACTAATAAGAATAGAACCCAACAAGATGCCGATCCAAAGCGTGCGATTTTTATAGTCTGTCCATATTAATTAGTCGTCTACTTTGGAGCTTGTCAATAATCAGCATTTTACTCTGCATAAATGTTATTTTTTGCAGCTTGTAGAACAAATATAACTCTACAAATGACTACCAGTTCCCCGTGATATCGATAATATATCAAGCTTGAAATAACTTTGTAATTCTTTCCATATAAAACTCCAGCACAGTTGTTTCATGTATAATGTACCAGGACTCAATTACATATAGGGAGCCGTCATAATGCATTCGTGCTGTCTAGCACAGAGGTCAACAATGCCGTGTACGGTCATAGAGGTCTGTGCGGTTTATCATTCGACAATTTCTCTGGGCATGGGTTATAAGCGACACTCCCACGGACCGCCTGTTAGTACTTTATTCGGTTTCAATGACCTTTGTAGTAGTGAACACGAATACATTATGACGTCTTCCTATGTAATTGAGGCCCGGTACATGAAACAAATTTACTGTAGTTTTATATGGAGAGAATTACAGAGTTATTTCAAGCTTGATATATTATCGATATCATGGAGAAATGGTAGTCATTTTGTAAGAGTTCTGTTTGTTCTACATGTTGCAGGGTTAACTACTGATTTTTGACAAGATCCAAAATAGACTACTAATTAAAATGGACAGACTTTAGTACCAGAACAGGTGGTGAAAAAAGATGCTGCGCTGCTGTACATCATGTTCTGATGTCATGTATATCCCATTAATTATAATTTGATATATGTTTATCCATCTAGATGCACCATACATATGCCAGGTAGTCTAATGGGATAAAATAAAAACAGTTCACAACTTCTCAAGTGGTTGAATAATGTCGAACTTTCACCTGTACGTGTACAGGTTGTGAGGAGCAGTAACTTTCACACTTTATTTGCTCGAATGACGAAACTGTGGTTTACACGAGTCTTGTGTGGGAAAAGGCCTAACCACCAACATCCCTACCGTTTCGTGAAATACTTTTATACCACCAAGAGCGGGAGAGTGTATGGGTCCGTGTAACCTTGCACAGTTCAATTTTCGTTTTTCGTTTTTGGTTTCTCAAAATCAAAAATTGAAATTTGACCGTCAATTTTCAATTTTCGTTTTTTTGTTTCTGTAATCTCAAAATCAAAAACTGAAATTTGATCGTCAATTTTCAATTTTCGTTTTTGTTTTTGTGATCTTACAATCAAAAATTGAAATTTGACCGTCAATTTTCAATTTTTGATTCTGGGATTACAAAAACAAAAAACGAAAATTGATATTTGACAGTCAATTTCAATTTTCGTTTTTGGTTTTGCTTCACGCAAAAATGAAAATCAAATATTGAAAATTGCCTCCACTTTTCCGTTTTTCGTTTTTTGATTTTAATTTTGACGTATCAATGATAAGTTCGCACGTGGACGGGTTATGATGTCACTTCCGGTATGACGAGTAGAATAGAAAACGCAAATCGTGTCGTATAAGAGGTGTGGAGCGTGATATGCATGTGGCCCACCAGGCCATCCTCGGGAGCCAGTGTATTGATCGATTTGTTATGGTATCTATACATTGCCTTGGTTAGTTGCCCACGGTAGTTCTGGATAAAACAGAGATCGAGGGGTATCCTCTAAATCAAACCAATTATTGAACAGGCTCAGCAAGCTCATTACGCCAATCCACTAGCTGCAATGTTTGAGATGTGACATCGCTGGCATAACTTTGATGTCAGGCTGAAATCGTCATCGAGAGTCAAAGCAAAAACCGCCGGCTTGGGATACCGAGAAGCTAATTCAAAATAACCTCGGGGGACGAAATGTTCGAGATTGAGACAACGACTAAAAAACTAACTCGAATCACCAAAAATGTCCGGGTAAACCCTGTGCGAGGATTCACGACTTGTGAAGATGCACCAGACAGGTCTGGATAGGTGGCATCCCGCAGTTGTCATTGGTTATTGGCATTGAGGCCTGAGTCAATCAGGATGTAGTCTTAGATTTTCTCATTTCTAAAAATAGATGTTTAGAGCACTACAAAAGAGAACAGCATTCATGCACACAACCGCTATTTGTTATTGATTTGAAATATAGTATTCATAAAGATACCAACAAAGATTTAATACCAATAAGGGTAAGCATCGCGGTGATGGGCCGCGAAATCCGTATATGGCCAGCAGTAGTATATAAAACACGGATAGACTCCCCTTTTGCCGGGGGAGGGAACTCTTGCATCCGACAGGGGGCGCTGTTTCCATGTTATAGTATAGGGAGCGGCCATGCAAGGCCTTTGTCCTCTGGGCCGCAAGGCCGCTATAGTTCCGGCACTTCTGGTCACATGACCTTTCACCTCGAATCCCTCCGCGGTGATGCGGTCATGTCTGGCGATGATGCGTTCGCGGAAAAAAGCTTCCGCGGAGAAAAATTAGTCCCCAGAATTCATGGTCCGATTGGGTCGTATGAGGTATCAATGTGAAGCATTCGTGAAGGGGCATCTGATGGGCTGCGTGTGGGGTTCAAATAGCGTCATTCTGCGCATGCGCGGTGGACCAAGTGTATGGAAATAGACGTTTTGGGGTCAAGGGCAGCCACTAATGATCCGATGGAGTCGAGTGAGGTATCAATGTGAAGCCTATGTGAGGAGGCATCTGACTGTACTAGTGGCTTGGGCGTTGTCATCATTCTGCGCATGCGCAGACAGGGAATTGTGAGAAAACGGTATGAAAATAGACGTTTTGGGATCGAGGGGAGCCCCTAGTGGGCCGACTGAGTTGTATGAGGTATCAATGTGAAGCCTATGTGAGGGGGCATCTGACTGGACTAGTGTCTTGGTTGTGGTCGCCATTCTGCGCATGCGCAGACAGGAAATTGTGGGAAAAGGGTATGGAAATAGATGTTTTGGGGTCTAGGGGAGCCCCTCTTGGTCCTATGGAGTCGTATGAGGTATCCATGTGAAGCATTCTTGAAGGAGCATCCGACGGGGTGGGTGACACGTGGAACTGACTTCATTCTGCGCATGCGCAGTAGACCAAAGGTACGGAAATAGACGTTTTGGGGGTGTAAGTGGGTCCCTGGTGGTCCGATGGAGTCGAGTAAGGTATCAATGTAAAGCACCCGTGAAGGTGCATCTGCCTGGACTAGTGTCTCGGCCGTTGTCAACATTCTGCGCATGCGCAGGCAGAGAATTGTGGGAAAAGGGTATGGAAATAGACGTTTTGGGGTCGACATGGGCCACTATTGGTCCTACGGAGTCGTATGAGGTATCAATGTGAAGCAGTCGTGAAGGACCATCCGACAGGGCGAGCAAGATGTGGAACTGACGTCATTCTGCGCATGCGCAGTAGACCAAGTGTATGGAAATAGACGTTTTGGGGTCTAGGGCAGCCCCTAATGGTCCGCTGGAGTCGAGTGAGATATCAATGTAAAGCAGTCGTGAAGGGGCAGCCGCCTGGACTAGTGTGTCGTCCGTGTTCAACATTCTGCGCATGCGCAGACAGGGAATTGTGGGAAAAGGGTTTGGAAATAGACATTGTGGGGCCCACATGGGACACTATGGGTCCGATGGAGTCGTATGAGGTCTTATTTTGAAGCTCTCGTGAAGGAACATCCGACTGTACTCATGGTTCGTGCGTGTTCAAGAGTCTGCGCATGCGCAGTCTGGCCGTAGTATAGAAATATACACATGGGAGTGTGTTTGGGTTAGTAAACCCCATATGGGTCCATGGTTGTGGATTGGTGGTGCGGGTTCTGCGCAAGTGTGTGTGACGTCAGTTCGGATTTCACTAAAACTACCTCCGAACACAGAAGAGTTCCAATTTGTCCTTAGACATTATGCATGTACTTTCAACATCCGGGTTTCCCACCGCCTGTATGGAATGCATGTATCCCGTAGAGCTACGTATAGGCGCGAAACACACTGCTCTGGACCCCACACCTCCATTCCTACGGTTGCAGAGCCATGACGGACACCTATCCCTATGCGGCTCGCGTTTTACAGCATGCAACTGTGGTTAATTCACTCACGGGTTACCGAGCAGTGGTTCGATCCATGTTAGCAGATGGCGACGACAACGAGGGGCGACGCCAGATCCTAAAAGAGTTCACAGAAGCGGTCCTCAACAGAGTGGACTCGATGGAGGGGTGTGCTATCCCCCACCACTACTGGACAATGACAGCCATCCTTGATGCCCGGGCTATGGACCACGAGCGCTCACGCCGGAACCACCGACGGCTCGTTGGCCTCGTCATGGTTTTTGCCATATTAACCCTAACGCTGTGGTAGTGACAGTGGGACTTCACCATAAATACGAGAGACAGTCAGCGTGTGCGTCATTCGGCATTTCGTCAACATTGTCACCAGTCCTGCGAGCCGTTCTTCCCCCACCCCTGAGGTGGGATTACACGTCTATGAGGATAAAGTCACCATCGTGGGAGACCGTCAAGTTTGCTGGTCGGACCCTGAGACCGTATCGACTACCGTTACCCTACACCTTGATGGCTGGACAAAATTTAAACGGGTGTTGAGCGGTGAGCTCGACGGAGACCTAATCCACATCGAGAACGCCAACTACGTACACCGTGGACCCTTCTTTGCCCGTGTGGGGCGTTACCACAATCCCACGCAAAGCTTCACCCTAGACCCCGATCTTTGGACGGCCTTGGAGAAAGTGGTGCCTATTGTGGACCAGCTGTTTACACCGGACGAGCGATCAGCTGTTCAGTTGGGATGGTCTCGTGCTATTGAGGACGCGCTGGCTAAACCCAATGAACAAATTTCTAGCAATGAACCAGACGACGATGCCATTGATTATCCGGCTGGACTCAGTCAACCTAGGATATATACAACGGTGGTACAATCCGAACATCAGACTTCGTTATAAATAAACCATACTCACCGGGTCCATTATCATTTTGTCACCACGAAGCGCTGGGAGAAGGTGTTGGATAACTTATACTACAGTCCCGACAGTCCGGCGGCCTATAGTGCATTGTCGGCTCTCTATCGAGCGGCCAAGCCCCAGGCGATACAACGGGCACAAGTTCGAGATTGGTTAAAAAAACAAGACACCTATACCTTACATCGAGCTGCCCGCCGCCATTTTCTACGGAACCGGGTCATCGTGGGAGGACTAGATGCCCAATGGCAAGCAGATTTGGTCGATATGAGCGCCTTTGCCAAAGACAACGATGGGAATCGGTATATCTTGACGTGCATCGATATCCTGTCAAAGTATGCGTGGGTGGTACCCATCCGGACGAAAACGGGGGCGAATCTCATAGGGGCGTTCAATGTCATCTTCAAGACCGGGCGCAAACCTTGTATTTGCAAACCGACGAAGGCACGGAATTCCTCAACAGACCGTTCCAAGCCTTTCTCAAGAAAGAGAAGGTCTTCTTCTTTCACATCTACAACGAGACCAAGGCTTCCGTTGTGGAAAGGTTCAACAGGACATTCAAAGGCCGCATGTATAAATATTTTACCTATAAGAATACAAGGCGATACATCGATGTTCTCCCGAAACTTGTCAGTGGTTACAATCGAGCCTATCACCGAAGTATACAGACAGCCCCCATTACCGTGACCCAACGCAATGAAGACCAAGTCCGGCGTGTCTTGTACCCCATACAATCGCAGCGAATGCCGAAGAAGGAGTTCAAGGTCGTGGATCCTGTACGGATCAGTAAAGTCAAGGGCAAGTTCGAGAAAAGTTACTTGCCCAACTGGAGCGATGAGCACTTCCTGATTAAACGACGCCTACCCCGACAGCGGCGAGTCTATGCACTGGAAGATCTTCAAGGAGAACCGTTGCTAGGGACGTTTTACGAGCTGGAATTACAACCTGTCGTAAAAACAAAGCAAGACTACTATACGGTGGAACGCATCGTAAAAACCGAACGTCGACGTGGCATCCAATTTTATTTCGTCAAATGGCATCCCTGGCCCAGTTCCTTCAATTCATGGCTCGCGGCCAACCAGGTGAAACGATTATAATACCAGACACCAACGCCATCATCCTTCATTCCACGTTCGACCATGAACACAGTGCAACCGTCTCACAGCGTCGCCCAAAAGGCGCAAAGCACAAGTGGGCTTTGTAGTGATATTGCTAACCCTGTTGATTGTGTTGTACGGAGGTGTGTTTTACGACGTAGCCTATCTCAGCACTCTACTCATCCCACCAAAGACACAACCACCAGCCGCCAGTCAAAACAGTGTACGGATAGCACCAGTCAATCCCGTGACAGAAAAGGGCCCAGTCATCACCACCACATCACGTGTACAGGCTACATCGAGTATAGAGTCAACACCTACACCAAGTGCACCCACTACGTCTGAAAACCCACCGGATTTCATCACTCACAGTGAACGCTCATCGACAACGGTACCGGAGCTCGACGCACCGACGACCACAGTTCACTCGTACCAAATTTACAAGAGTGGGTTACCACGACAGCGGATACACCTCCA
The DNA here is from genome assembly GCA_036873755.1 of Hanleya hanleyi. NCBI lineage: Eukaryota > Metazoa > Mollusca > Polyplacophora > Lepidopleurida > Hanleyidae > Hanleya > Hanleya hanleyi. The sequence continues at coordinate 31,498 of JAVTVY010011974.1, forward strand.
ACCATGGACCCCCGGTGGCAACATCCCTTCACCTGCGTCATCGCAGGACCGACGGGTTCCGCCAAAACGCACTTCGTCAGGAAGCTCCTCGAACACGCCGACAGCATGATTACTCCACCCATTGCCCGAGTCGTGTGGTGTTACGGAGAATGACAGGCGGCGTATGCAGCAATGCCCCACATCACGCTCGTGGAAGGGCTACCCAACCTGGCCGATTTGGAACTGGACACCTTGGTGGTTCTGGATGATCTCATGGCGGAGACGGATGCGCGGGTCACCCAACTGTTTACCACAGGCAGCCATCATCGACGTCTCAGCATCATCTACATTGTGCAGAATCTGTTCAGTAAAAACAAAGAACATCGGAACATCAGCTTAAATGCTCACTACCTGGTGGTCTTCAAAAAGCCGAGAGATACCACACAAGTACTGCACCTGACGAGACAGATGTACCCTGGACGCACTGCGTTTGCGTTGGAAGCTTTTAAAGATGCGACAACCCAGCAGCACGGGTATATGCTCTTCGACCTGAAGCAAACCACTCCCGAGCACCTTCGACTACGGACCGGTATCTTTCCCGGAGAGACCCACCACGTGTACATGCAAAAATAATGTAAACACACCCACAGTGGTTCCGCCGCACCTGGAGTGTGTGTTTGATGTTGGGCATAATAAAAGAATTAATACCACATCATGGTTGACTTTTGTCTCTGTTCAATATTCACGAGGTAGGTAGTTAAAAAGGGCAGGGTTGTGGGTTCTAGCATCAGTTGTACATGATGTCTGCTCGAGTACGGAAGCATGCTCCGACGCTCCGTGTATTGAAAACGGCCCCACCCGAGTTGGTTCGAACCACTGTACGCGGCGCAGACCCTGCTCTCGTGTATTGTCTGTGTGAGATTGGACTCAATATCTTAAAAGGCAACGTACCACTGACTCCGGCTCAGAAGGCAGAAGTCTCTACGGGACGTCACGAATACTTCACAACCCATAAAAACTTTCCCCTTCAAAAATCATGTGGACTTCGATTACAACGCATACAACGACAAGGCCAGTCTCACGCTCAGCCCCAACGTGAGTGTCGAAATCAGTCCTGCCCTACGGCAAATGCTGGGTCTCGATCTACAGGGGTACGCTGGCCTCACCGGCGAGATAGGCCACATCCCGATGGATATGCGTGGTGGTATGTATGGCCTGTACATCTACTCAGACGTGGTCGATGCACACATTGTCGGAGACAGCAACGTACCTCTACTACGCGTCTGCCCGGTGAAAGGCAAGTATGGAGCTCAAGTCACCCACAGTTTCAGGCACATCGTTTATCTACCGGTTAGTCAGACCGATATTAGCTCCATCGTCATCGATATAAGAGACGACACCGGTCAACCGATCGCATTCGAGCGTGGGAAAGTGGTGCTGACACTTCATTTCCGTCAAGTCCGAGCGGCTCACTTTGCATAATGAAGGTGCCTTACGAGTGTGATGCACGGAGCTATATGGACTATTATGCCCAACAGGCCGGGGGTAGCTTCCCGGTCTTTGCAGGTACACGCATGAAACGAGGACACGGGCTGGGGAACATACTCGGGAGCATCGTCAACACGTTCCTGCCCTTGGTGACGCGTGGGGTCAAAGCAATCGGCAAACAAGCGATACGCAGTGGACTGCAAGTCGCGGGTGATGTCTTGGGCGGTGCGGCATCAAAAGAAGCACTGAAACGCCGAGCCAAAGAAGCAGGAGGCATTTTGGTCGCCAAATCACAACGCACCGTAGGGAATAAAAGACCTGCACCACCGAGACCACGCACTAGTCGACGACCGACCCAGCGACGACGCACATCGAAGACCCAGGATATCTTTTCTTAAACATGGCTTTCATCCACGCCGAGTCGTGTCCTTCTACCAACAGTGAATTTGATTTATGGACCGTCCCACCTACTCAGACCAGTGCCGAAGAGGGTCAATGGGTGGAACATCTCCCCCTTTCCAGTATTACAGCCACAGGCCCCATTGAATTCACCATCACCAACGCAGATAGGACCTACCTGGATTTAGCCCATACGTACCTATATGTGAAAGCTAAAATCACCAATAAAGATGGGTCTGTCCTCAAAGCTGATGCGCCCGTGGGTCCAGTGAATCTCTGGCTTCATTCGCTATTCCAGCAAGTGGATATAGCCCTCAGTGATAAACTGGTGAGCGCCTCAACGAACACGTACCCGTACCGAGCCTACATCGAAACACTGTTATCCTACGGGCGTGACGCTAAAAAGTCGTATTTGACAGCCCCGTTGTTCTACCGAAATACCCCAGGCAAGATGGAAGCGAGTCCTGATAATGACGGCTATACGGAGAGAGTGGATTTCACAGCAGAGAGTCAATCGGTCGATATGATGGGACGTCTGCATGCGGACTTATTCATGCAGGACCGATACCTCTTGAATGGAGTACCTGTCAAAATACGACTAGTGCGCGCAACGCCTGCGTTTGTTTTGATGGCCCCGAGTGAGGACCTCGAGTATAACATTGTCATACAAGAGGCCAGTCTGTTTGTACGCAAAGTGAAACCGAGCCCAGGTGTACAGTTGGGGCATATCAGAGCCTTGGAGAAAAAACCAGCCCAGTACCCAATTCGACGAGTACAGACCAAGGTCTTCTCCGTCCCTAAAGGGAAAATGATTGTCGATCAAGAAAACCTGTTCCTGGGGGATTTGCCCAAGCGTTTAACCCTAGCCTGTGTGGAGAACGTCAGTTATAATGGGACTCTCTCGAGGAATCCGTTCAACCTAAAAGCGTTCAACATCAATTTCGTGGCCCTGCATGTGGATGGCCAACAGGTACCGGCACGGCCTTTACAACCTAACTTCGGAACGGCCAATTACATCCGGAGCTATCTGAACCTCTTCACAGCAACTGGCCAAATCAACCAAGACGAGGGAAATATGATCAGTCGAGACGATTTCGGCAAAGGATACACATTGTTCTGTTTCGATCTGACGCCCACCTTAGACAAAGACCATCAACAGAGTCTCGTCAAGAAAGGCAACTTACGCTTGGAACTGCATTTCGGGACACCTTTACCGAAAACCATCAATGTGATTTGCTACGCTGAGTTTGACAACATTATTCAAATCGATAAAAGCCGTAACGTCCTGTGTGACTTTGCCACCTACCATGGATACAGACCAGATACGCACCGTGCTGGAGAATGATCCAGGGACACGCATGGTCTTTCAAGGAGTGTTCGCCCGAGACGTGTTCCCATTAGACCGTGTGTATCCTGCTGCTTACGTCCTGAATACAGACCCGATGGATCGACCCGGTCAACACTGGGTGGCCGTGTACTTGACAGAAGAGCAGGGCGAATACTTCGACCCGTACGGCCTACCACCCCTCCATTCCGATTTAACAGACTTCATGGATCAAGGCACAGAGACGTGGTGTTGGAATACCAAAACGTTGCAAAGCTTGACCAGTACTGTGTGCGGACAATATTGCTTGTTTTACCTGTACCATCGATGTCGGGGACATTCCATGCAGACGATCGTCCACATGTTTGACGAGTACCCCAAGGTCGAGGACCGAGATGTACTCGTATATGACTGGGCTGCCGTTCATTTCACCGTTCTGGGCTTAAATTTTTTCACGTAAAGCCCCCTGTTCTGGGCTTCAGTTTTTTCACGTGGTTGTTCTCACGTTGTTGTTCACTGAATAAAAAAATGAGATCTCAAAACTCTGTCTTGCGTGTTTTCTGTATGAGCATGAATGCCCAATGTGGGACATGTGGGGATTCAGTCAATGAATGGGTTGAGAAAAATTGCCAATCAGTGGTGTAGGATGGGATCAAATGTAACCCATCAATGCCTAGAAAACAATGCAAGAGCACTGCAGTAAAATAGAGAGCCAATGAAATCAGCCCACAGACTACGTACATGTTTTGGTCTAGGTTAAGGGTGGGCATTCCAGTACAAAATTGTTGACGAGAAGTTACAAGTTACAAGAGCAACAGGTGGAGTGAAGTGAGGTTCGAGGTGTAGGTAAAGACCAGGTAGACGGCGAGTGGAGACTCGTCCAACGCCTATAGATTAAGTTTATTATATTTATTAAGTTTTTTTCGTGCCAATACGGTTCTGTGGAAAACTGAGGGTTCCCCACTGGCCATTTCACATAGGGCAATAGATGGTAATATTGTCGGAGACCCTCCTCTGTACATGGATGCTTCGAAAGAATGGATAAACGCTAGGCTAAGGAAAAATTGGAACTCTTCTGTGTTCGGAGGTAGTTTTAGTGAAACCGGAAGTGACGTCACACCCATTTGCGCAGAACCCGCACCACCAAACCTCAACCATGGACCCATATGGGGTTTAGTACACCAAACACACGCCCATGTGTATATTTCTATACTACGACCAGACTGCGCATGCGCAGACTCTTGAACACGGACGAACCATGAGTCCAGTCGGATGCTCCTTCACGAGAGCTTCAAAATAAGACCTCATACGACTCCATCGGACCCATAGTGGCCCATGTGGGCCCACAATGTCTATTTCCATACCCTTTTCCCACAATTCCCTGTCTGCGCATGCGCAGAATGTTGAACACGGACGACACACTAGTCCAGGCGGCTGCCCCTTCACGACTGCTTTACATTGATACCTCACTCGACTCCAGCGGACCATTAGGAGCTGCCCTAGACCCCAAAACGTCTATTTCCATACACTTGGTCTACTGCGCATGCACAGAATGACGTCAGTTCCACATCTTGCTCCTTCACGACTGCTTCACATTGAGACCTCATACGACTTCGTAGGACCAATAGTGGCCCATGTCGACCCCAAAACGTCTATTTCCATACCCTTTTCCCACAATTCTCTGCCTGCGCATGCGCAGAATGTTGACAACGACCGAAACGCTAGTCCAGACAGATGCACCTTCACGAGTGCTTTACATTGATACCTTACTCGACTCCATCGGACCACCAGGGACCCATTTACACCCCATAACGTCTATTTCCATACATTTAGTCTACTGCGCATGAGTAGAATGACGTCAGTTCCACGTGTCACCCACCCCGTCGGATGCTCCTTCACGAATGCTTCACATGGATACCTCATACGACTCCATAGGACCACGAGAGGCTCCCCTAGACCCCAAACGTCTATTTCCATACCCTTTTCCCACAATTCCCTGTCTGCGCATGCGCAGAATGGTTACCACGACCGAGACACTAGTCCAGTCAGATGCCCCCTCACATAGGCTTCACATTGATACCTCATACAACTCCATCGGCCCACTAGGGGCTCCCCTCGACCCCAAAACGTCTATTTTCATACCGTTTTCCCACAATTCCCTGTCTGCGCATGCGCAGAATGATGACAACGCCCGAGCCACTAGTACAGTCAGATGCCACCTCACACAGGCTTCACATTGATACCTCACTCGACTCCATCGGACCATTAGTGGCTGCCCTAGACCCCAAAACGTCTATTTCCATACGCTTGGTCCACCGGGCATGCGCAGGATGACGCTATTTGAACCCCACACCCAGCCCATCAGATGCCCCTTCACGAATGCTTCACATTGATACCTCATACGACCCAATCGGACCATGCAGCGTATTTGAATTCTGGAGACTACTTTTTCTCCGCGTAAGCTTTTTTCCGCGACCGCATCACCGCCAGACATGACCGCATCACCGCCGAGGGATTCGAGGTGAAAGATCATGTGATCAGAAGCGCCGGAACTATAGCGGCCTTGCGGCCCAGAGGACAAAGGCCGTGCATGGCCGCTCCCTATACTATAACATGGAAACAGCGCCCCCTGTCGGATGCAAGAGTTACCTCCCCCAGCAAAAGGGGAGTCTATCCGTGTTTTATATACTACTGCCAGCGTTCCGGAAATCACCATTTCAAACAAGCACACAAAGGTCACGCTTGATGCCAGACGTCTGAATGCTTCAACGCTTCAGGTCCAATCTTCATTCTCTATTTTGGGACCTGGATCGTTGAAGAGTTTACATGCCCGTCAACGTTCAGCGTCAAAAACGCTTCAACGCTTTAAGTGCGGGTGTCAAAAGCTTCAACGCATCGACGTGGGAAGTTCCTTTTGGGGTTATGATTAGGGTACCCACGTATTTAATATTTTACCCTACTTTAATGAAACTCACATGTGTATCAACCATGTTGTTTTCCATATAATGCTTTACACCTACTGCACGAATGCCTACTCGCTTCTGGACATGCGCAGTTGGCCAATTATAATATAGTTCGAATGCCTGGCATCTATAGTGTGGTGACACTCCCATATCTTTCCCCTACTGGCTTTCCATATTGTGCTGAAAAAATGTTGAAAGCGCCGTTAAACCCTATTCACTCACTCACTCACTCCATATTGTGCTCCACACCTTGCATAAACAATTCGATTTGCGCTTTCCATACTACTCCGCGGACCGAAAGCCACATCATAAGCCTTGCCCGTGTACAGTTAACATTGACGTGTCAAAGTTAAAATCAAAAAACGAAAAACGGACAAGTCGAGGCAATTTTCAATATTTGATTTTCATTTTTGCGCGAAGTAAAACGTAAAACGAAAATTGAAAATTGAATGTCAAATTTCAATTTTTGATTCTGAGAAACCGAAAACGAAAATTGAAAATTGACGGTCAAATTTCAATTTTTGATTTTGAGAAACCAAACACAAAAAACCGAAAATTGAATTGAGCAAGGTTACCTGTATGCCGTGTACATGCGTGACAAAATGCCTTGCAACAATACCTTGTCGCCATACAATACCGTACCCGAGGACCATACATGAGTAGACGGCGAGGTAAGATACAAGGTAAAAGATCACCACAATGGCCAACAGTTTGACCGAGTTCTTTCGTTGTCTCGACATCTCACTGAAACGAGTTCCTGTAGAAAATAAAGTTTGCCTTGTTTATTAAGTTTGATCCGGTATTCCTCTCGGAAGCTATGCAATCCTGTTCACGAATACTACATGTATATGTATGGTTAAGTTGCTATGAACGCCATATCGGTTATCATAATGAAATATCGGAATATCGCAGCGGAATGATCAATGATGATTTGGGTTACTAACTATAGATGCCAATGAACACCTTCGTACAATGAAAATCGCAATTCCAAGAAAACAATAAGTCTGTACGAAATCAACAATAGTTCCCCGTTAATTTGGTGTGTAAAATCACACGAGATTGGGATGGCCGAGAGCGAGCTGTCCAAGTGTTAGAATGGAGAAGTCACTCGTCCATGTGCAGTCTTACCGCGGACAATGTAGGGAGTTTAACTCCCTAGTCCGGGATGTTAGGGCATAAAAGGAACTGTTTGGTTCAGATTCTTCCAAAAGCACCAAATTTGGCCCATATGTCGCCCATACAATACCTTTTCGATTTTTGGCGAGCGCCAAGGTAGTCGCCCCCGGGGGACGCCATATTGGCGAAATTCAATATGGCCACCACCCGGGTTAGAGGTCAATGGTATTTAAAAACACAAAATGGCTAGAATCATGAATAATACAACTTGTTAGTGGTTTTCGGCGGTGTCTTATTTCAACGATCTGAGGTCAAGGTCACACTGAAGATCATTATGGGGTCAAATTCCTCATTTTTAGTGGCTTTTTAGTCGAGATATACAAACTACCTCATTTTATCGATTTTCGGGGTTGAGTAACCCGACTGTGGCCATCTTTTGACGATTTGAGGCAATATTGCACGTGAGGTTCACGATACAGTTCACCTGAACCAGAGATCAACCAGAGGTCAATTATAGGAAACACCAAAAGAGCTAGAACCACAAATAATACCATAGGGCTTTGTGGCGTCGGAGAATTAGATTCTGATCTTAATTATTTTGACGATTTGAGGTCACGGTCACCTCATATGGGAATTTAAGGTCAAAGATCAACAGTTGCTACTAAAAACAATCGAAACAAGATTATTCAGGAACATTTTTATTAAAATACTTCGGAGATGACATCTGCTGACAAAATGCTATAACTATGCCAGTAGTATATAGTACCATTTACGAGTCACATTGACCTACTTTTTTGTTCTCCCCGGGTAAAATTTGTGGCGGAAGTGTGGCGGGGTTTCCCAGGGGGGATTCCCCAGTGGGGGTTTCCCAATGACGATCACGTGATCAAGGCATGTCTAGACTTGTTCTGGGTTGTACAGTTCTGCCATACGGAGGATGGGTACTAGTATTTCGCTGACGTCCTAGTAATAAACATAATCTATAGGTGTTGTACCATGTTAATAGGATCAGTCTAGCATCTGTACCACCCTAGGGTCGAGTGTTTATTGTCCCGTGTATCTCCGCAGAAAATCAACAAACAAAATGGCGGCTCCAGGATGGTGTGGGGACGCCCTTTCCACATCACGGCGTCGACCATAGCGCCATCTATTCACACTGACACAAGGGAGACAACTCGTGTGGCCCAAGGGTATGGAAATAGCCGTGTTGGAGCTAGGGAAGCCACAAATGGGCCAGTGGGGTCATATGAGGTATCAAAGTGAAGCATTCGTGAAGGGGCATGTAATGGGCTGGGTGTGGGGTTGACATATCGGCATTCTGCGCATGCTCGGTGGCCCAAGGGTATGAAAATAGACGTGTTGGAGCTAGGGAAGCCCCTAGTGGACCAATGGGGTCGAGTGAGGTATCAAAGTGAAGCATTCGTGAAGGGGCATATCACTGGACTAGTGGGTTGACATATCGGCATTCTGCGCATGCGCAGTGGCCCAAGGGTATGGAAATAGCCGTGCTGGAGCTAGGGGAGCCCCTAGTGGACCAATGGGGTTGAGTGAGGTATCAAAGTGAAACATTCGTGAAGGGGAATCTAATGGGCTGGGTGTGGGGTTGACATATCGGCATTCTGCGCATGCGCGGTGGCCAAAGGGTATAGAAATAGCCGTTTTGCAGTTAGGAGAGCCCCTAATGGTCGAATGGGGTCGAGTGAGGTATCAAAGTGAAGCATTCGTGAAGGGACATCTGATGGGTTGGGTGTGCGGTAGGGATATCATTCTGCGCATGCGAGGACGCAATGCGGAGCTCTCGTCCAATCAGAAGCGAGTATTTCAAATCCGTCACAGATCTCTCGGCCAATTAGCAGCGAGTATTTTGACCCGGTGCATTATGAGACATATCCAAGATGGCGGCACGTATGCTCAAGATGGCGGCACATCCGGTGTCGAAAACTGGTCATTTCGTCGGGATGTGGTCACCTAGTGTCGAAAACTGGACCTTGTATGGGTCCTGCTAGACGTTTTGGAGCTAGGGGAGCCCCTAATGGGCCGATGGTGTTGTATGAGGTATCAAGGTCAAGTATATTTCAAGCACGGGTGGGTGCATGTAAAATTTTTCCTGAAAAAATACGGAACACGGACTTTATCCTAAATTACGTGAAAATGCCTATATGGGGTATGGGGGGTATAGGACCATCCTGGGAAACCTACTTCTCGACATTTGCGGTATAGGTTGTGGGGTCTCGTTTTCTTAGTCTCGTCAAGACAAACATGATAGGAAGTGTCCCGGAGCGAATCGGTGAAATTTTTGAAAAAAGTCACCGAGACCCATATAGACCCATATAGTCCCATACTGGAGGTATAGGATCAATGTTTGTCCCCCTGGGAAACCCACTTCTATACATTTGCGGTAGGGTTGTTTGGATTTGTTTTTCACGTCTCATCATTTAGAACACGATAGGAAGTGTCCCCGAGCGAATCGGTGAAATTTTTGAAAAAGTACGATATAGCCCCATATAGACATATATATATAAATATATAGTCCCATACTGGGGGTATAGGTTCAATGTTTATCCTACTGGGAAACCTACTTCTCGACATTTGCGGTAGGGTTGTGGGGTCTCGTTTTTCACGTCTCGACATTTAGAACATAATAGGAAGGGTCGCGGAGCGAATCGGTGAAATTTTTGGAAAAAGTCACCAAGGCCTGGGTAGGCCCATAGGCCTATACTGCATGGCTATGGGTGTATAGGGCCATACGGGTTGGACATGTTGGAGTCTAGGTGAGTCCCTGGTGGTCCAATGAGGTCGAGTGAGGTCTTATTTTGAAGCTCTCGTGGAGGAGCACTTGACTACACTAATGGTTCGTCCGTGTTCAATAGTCTGCGCATGCGCAGCCTGGCCCGTAGTATAGAAAGTAGGCATTTTGGGGGGTATGTGGGTGTGTGTTTGGGTTAGAGATGGGCTATTCACGGTTCGAATGGGTCGTGTGAGGTATCAATGTGAAGCTTGTGTGGGGTAGAGTCAGAATGGCGTGTTTTTAAATGCAAATCGCGTCAATCTGCGCATGCGCAGTTGGTTGTAGTAGAGAAATCAGGCATTTTGGGGGGTATGTGGATGTGTTTTTGGGGTAGAGATGGACCGCTATGGGTCCGAATAGGTCGTGGCAGGTGTCAAAGTGAAGCTTGTGTGGGTTAGAGTCAGAATGGTGTGTTTTTAAGTGCAAGTCGCGTTAATCTGCGCATGCGCAGTTGGTTGTAGTAAGTAAAGTGACCATTTTGGGGCAGTGCAGGTAGGTATTTGGGATAGAGAGGGACCATCCTTGGTCCGAATGCGTCGTGTAAGGTGTCATCTTGTAGCTCTCGGGGTGTCGATCCCGATTTAAGGGATGTTCGCGTCATCTGTGACGTCATCAGTGACGTAATCAGTACGAGTAGTAGCGAAAGTGGACATTTTGGGGCAGTGAAAGGAAGGTATTTGGTGTAGAGATGGACCATCCTTGGTCCGAATGCGTCGTGGGAGGTGTCATTTGTAGCGCTTAGGGTGTAGATCCCGAGTTGAGGGATGTCCGCGTCATCTGTGACGTCACCAGTGACGTCATCATTACGAGTAGTAGCGAAAGTGGGCATTTTGGGGCAGTGAAGGATGGATTAGTAGTATGAAAGCGCATGTCGAGCCCCATTGACCTTGCGGCGCATTGCGCAATGAGTATGCATGCGTGTGTGTAGGCGTCTGTGTGTGTGTGTGTGTATGCGTCTGTGTGTGTGTGTGTGTGCGTGCATGTGTGTGTGTATGCGTCTGTGTGTTTGTGCATGCGTCTGTGTGTATGTGTGTGTGTGTGTGCGTGTGTGTCTGTGTGCATTGGTGCGTACGTGTGTGTGTGTGTGTGTATGCGTCTGATGCGCGTGTGTGTGTGTGTGTGTATGCGTCTGTGTGTCTGGGTGCGTGTGTGCATGCGCCGAGTTCTAAGAGCCCCGGAGAGAGAACAACAACAACAAGGATGACACATGAGAGAACAACAAGAAGTTTTTGTCATATAGTTTATTATCCCCAAATTTTACATCTCCGCCCTGGGTATGTTTAGTATGTTCGCATTCGAAATATCAAACACCGTGTTTTATTATTCAACGCATCGTCACATCAGGCACAAGTGTTTACTGAGCTCAAGTCAACGATCAGCATGTAGACATAGAGAGTATGTACGGCATGTTGTGGTATTCATCAGTGCATGGGTGACGCATTCACCCGATGGGTTGATTGGTCGTCTTGGTCACGAAAAACGTAACATTGGTTACCCTCTTTACCACCCATTGTGTGTTGGGGCGTTGACGATGGGCCCATCTCAAGGCATCCAATTGTTCCACTTGGGTCCAGCATCATCTCTTAGCGACGCCCGGTGAATGATGGTAAACGGCAGGTCAAACACAAGGTTGTTGGCACTGGGGTAACAATACCGTAACTGGTCCGTCTTTTTGTGACGTAAGATGTACCCGAAAGCGACATTCAATTTGAAGGCCGTAGTTTGATCTTCGAAGATGGCTTCCACGTAGCTGCGTAGACGGGTGAGTTTGGTCAGTGGGAAATTGTAGATATCTTGAATAGGGCGATGACGGTGGAAACAGTATCGTGTCATAGACCAATGGCCCCGATCGTCGTCACTCACTGGATGGTTGTCCTGTAAGAGATCGCTAGGAACATTTAGGAACATTTATGGGCTCGACCAGAAAATGTTCGATGTTGTCAGGCGAATGACTCGAAACCGTAACGCTTGGGTCCGGCTGGATATCCAGGCTCTTCTGAACTGTGGGTATAGGCGGGCTCTCCGTCATCGCATCACCAGTGGCGTTCGTCCCCCCGGGCTTATCTTCACTGGGCCTGACCTTCCGCGGCTCCTCTATAGTAGAAGGTTGTCGCGCATACCGTGGTGATGGACTATGAATCAAACGTTGGTGTCGTCTTAACTGACTGGGTCGTTTGAAGAGTTGACCACATTCATTACATTGTTCCGTCGCACCCTCGTGGAGTGAGCGTTCATGGCGCAGTAAAGCATCTTCCCGATTAAATGACCGTGCGCAGGTTATACAAGTATATCGTGCACCGTTGTGGATGGAGGCCTCGTGTCGTCGCAAATCTTCTGGGCGAATAAACTGCTTCTGGCAAGTTGTGCAAGTGAACATCTTGGTGGTTGACAGAGTATCCGATGAAACGGAGGTCATTGCGCGCCGGGGTCAAAGGTCAGTTCCGGTCACGTGAACGGAAGCGGAAGTGACCTCACAGAGGTCATATGCAAATGTCACTTCCGAGCTCTGAGCTCCACAGGCTTTGAGCTCCAAGAGCTCCGATCCAAGAAACACACTCGCAAGCACACACACATACACACACGCCTACATCCGGGTTCTTGTCGCTGACGTCCAAGTTGAACTGATTGTGCTAAAAATAGAGCAACAGCTAGCTTGCTATAAAAAGGAAACGGCCTGGCCGTTTCATCAGACACTCTATCAACCACCAAGATGTTCACTTGTACTGCGTGCTCGAAATCATTCACTCGCCGGCACGACTTGCGCCGCCATGAGGCTACCAAGCACGATGGAACCGCCGGTATAGCTGTACGATATGTAGGCCTACACTGTCGTTTCAGCGCCCAGATCATTTACAGCGCCATGAACGTTCAATTCATGGGCCATCCAAGCGTCCATGCGAAGAATGTGGTCAACTCTTCAAACGACCCAGCCAGTTAAAACGGCATGAGCGTTTGATTCATGGTCCGTCACCACGGCATGAGGGACAACTTTCCACTAAAGAGGCACCCAGGAGGGACAGATCCACTGAAGATGAACTCGGGGAGAAGAATGCCACTGGTGATGCGATCACGGACAGCCCGCCTATACCCACAGCTCAGAAGAGCCTAGATATCAAGCCTGTCCCTAGCATTACTGTTTCCAGTCATACGCCTGACAACAACGAACATTTTCTGGAAGATGCGGTGGATGTTCCCAGCGATCTCTTACCCGAAGATCATCCAATGAGTGAGATGTATCGACGCTATTGGTCCATGATCCGACACTGCTTCCACCGTCATCGCCCTATATTGAACTTGTACAATTTCCGACTGACCGACCTCACCCGTCAACGCAGCTACGTGGAAGCCATCTTCAATGACCAACCTACGTCCTTCACATTAAATGTAGCATTTGGGTACATCTTATGCCATAAGATGACGCGTGAATTGTGCTATTTCTATTCCAGTGCCATCAACACAGTGTACGATCATCCTTTCACAATCACCAATCGGGCGTCGCTAGAGACGATGCTGGCCCAACTGGACACTGTGGATCCCTTGGAATGGGCCTATGAACAGCGTCCCAACACCGAGTGGATAGTAGAGAGGGTGACCAATGTCACGTTTTTCGTTATCAAGCTGACCGACCACCTCCATCGGCTGAATGTGCCACCCTTGCACTGATGAATACCATAGCATGCAATACATACTCTATATGTCTGGTCCTCGACTTGGGGTAGTTGAACTGAGTGTGCTAAAAATAGATCACCAGCTAGCGTACTATAAAAGGGAAGCGGCCTGGTCGTTTCATCGGATACTCTGTCAACCACCAAGATGTTCACTTGCACAACTTGCCGGAAGCAGTTTATTCGCCCAGAAGATTTGCGACGACACGAGGCCTCCATCCACAACGGTGCACGATATACTTGTATAACCTGCGCACGGCCATTTAATCGGGAAGATGCTTTACTGCGCCATGAACGCTCACTCCACGAGGGTGCGACGGAACAATGTAATGAATGTGGTCAACTCTTCAAACGACCCAGTCAGTTAAGACGACACCAACGTTTGATTCATAGTCCATCACCACGGTATGCGCGACAACCTTCTACTATAGAGGAGCCGCGGAAGGTCAGGCCCAGTGAAGATAAGCCCGGGGGGACGAACGCCACTGGTGATGCGATGACGGAGAGCCCGCCTATACCCACAGTTCAGAAGAGCCTGGATATCCAGCCGGACCCAAGCGTTACGGTTTCGAGTCATTCGCCTGACAACATCGAACATTTTCTGGTCGAGCCCATAAATGTTCCTGGCGATCTCTTACAGGACAACCATCCAGTGAGTGACGACGATCGGGGCCATTGGTCTATGACACGATACTGTTTCCACCGTCATCGCCCTATTCAAGATATCTACAATTTCCCACTGACCAAACTCACCCGTCTACGCAGCTACGTGGAAGCCATCTTCGAAGATCAAACTACGGCCTTCAAATTGAATGTCGCTTTCGGGTACATCTTACGTCACAAAAAGACGGACCAGTTACGGTATTGTTACCCCAGTGCCAACAACCTTGTGTTTGACCTGCCGTTTACCATCATTCACCGGGCGTCGCTAGAGATGATGCTGGCCCAAGTGGAACAATTGGATGCCTTGAGATGGGCACACCGTCAACGCCCCAACACACAATGGGTGGTAAAGAGGGTAACCAATGTTACGTTTTTCGTGACCAAGACGACCAATCAACCCATCGGGTGAATGCGTCACCCATGCACTGATGAATACCACAACATGCCGTACATACTCTCTATGTCTACATGCTGATGGTTGACTTGAGCTCAGTAAACACTTGTGCCTGATGTGACGATGCGTTGAATAATAAAACACGGTGTTTGATATTTCGAATGCGAACATACTAAACATACCCAGGGCGGCTCCCCCAGCCTGGGTATGATGTAAAATTTGGAAATAATAAACTATATGACAAAAACTTCTTGTTGTTCTCTCATGTGTCATCCTTGTTGTTGTTGTTCTCTCTCCGGGGCTCTTAGAACTCGGCGCATGCACACACGCACCCAGACACACAGACGCATACACACACACACACACACGCGCATCAGACGCATACACACACACACACACACGTACGCACCAATGCACACAGACACACACGCACACACACACACACATACACACAGACGCATGCACAAACACACAGACGCATACACACACACATGCACGCACACACACACACACACAGACGCATACACACACACACACACAGACGCCTACACACACGCATGCATACTCATTGCGCAATGCGCCGCAAGGTCAATGGGGCTCGACATGCGCTTTCATACTACTAATCCATCCTTCACTGCCCCAAAATGCCCACTTTCGCTACTACTCGTAATGATGACGTCACAGATGACGCGGACATCCCTCAACTCGGGATATACACCCTAAGCGCTACAAATGACACCTCCCACGACGCATTCGGACCAAGGATGGTCCATCTCTACACCAAATACCTTCCTTTCACTGCCCCAAAATGTCCACTTTCGCTACTACTCGTACTGATTACGTCACTGATGACGTCACAGATGACGCGAACATCCCTTAAATCGGGATCGACACCCCGAGAGCTACAAGATGACACCTTACACGACGCATTCGGACCAAGGATGGTCCCTCTCTATCCCAAATACCTACCTGCACTGCCCCAAAATGGTCACTTTACTTACTACAACCAACTGCGCATGCGCAGATTAACGCGACTTGCACTTAAAAACACACCATTCTGACTCTAACCCACACAAGCTTCACTTTGACACCTGCCACGACCTATTCGGACCCATAGCGGTCCATCTCTACCCCAAAAACACATCCACATACCCCCCAAAATGCCTGATTTCTCTACTACAACCAACTGCGCATGCGCAGATTGACGCGATTTGCATTTAAAAACACGCCATTCTGACTCTACCCCACACAAGCTTCACATTGATACCTCACACGACCCATTCGAACCGTGAATAGCCCATCTCTAACCCAAACACACACCCACATACCCCCCAAATGCCTACTTTCTATACTACGGGCCAGTCTGCGCATGCGCAGACTATTGAACACGGGCGAACCATTAGTGTAGTCAAGTGCTCCTCCACGAGAGCTTCAAAATAAGACCTCACTCGACCCCATTGGACCACCAGGGACTCACCTAGACTCCAACATGTCCAACCCGTATGGCCCTATACACCCATAGCCATGCAGTATAGGCCTATGAGCCTACCCAGGCCTTGGTGACTTTTTCCAAAAATTTCACCGATTCGCTCCGCGACCCTTCCTATTATGTTCTAAATGTCGAGACGTGAAAAACGAGACCCCACAACCCTACCGCAAATGTCGAGAAGTAGGTTTCCCAGTAGGATAAACATTGAACCTATGCCCCCAGTATGGGACTATATATTTATATATATATGTCTATATGGGGCTATATCGTACTTTTTCAAAAATTTCACCGATTCGCTCGGGGACACTTCCTATCGTGTTCTAAATGATGAGACGTGAAAAACAAATCCAAACAACCCTACCGCAAATGTATAGAAGTGGGTTTCTCAGGGGGACAAACATTGATCCTATACCTCCAGTATGGGACTATATGGGTCTATATGGGTCTCGGTGACTTTTTTCAAAAATTTCACCGATTCGCTCCGGGACACTTCCTATCATGTTTGTCTTGACGAGACTAAGAAAACGAGACCCCACAACCTATACCGCAAATGTCGAGAAGTAGGTTTCCCAGGATGGTCCTATACCCCCCATACCTCATATAGGCATTTTCACGTAATTTAGGATAAAGTCCGTGTTCCGTATTTTTTCAGGAAAATTTTTACATGCACCCAACCGTGCTTGAAATATACTTGACCTTGATACCTCATACAACACCATCGGCCCATTAGGGGCTCCCCTAGCTCCAAAACGTCTAGCAGGACCCATACAAGGTCCAGTTTTCGACACTAGGTGACCACATCCCGACGAAATGACCAGTTTTCGACACCGGATGTGCCGCCATCTTGAGCATACGTGCCGCCATCTTGGATATGTCTCATAATGCACCGGGTCAAAATACTCGCTGCTAATTGGCCGAGAGATCTGTGACGGATTTGAAATACTCGCTTCTGATTGGACGAGAGCTCCGCATTGCGTCCTCGCATGCGCAGAATGATATCCCTACCGCACACCCAACCCATCAGATGTCCCTTCACGAATGCTTCACTTTGATACCTCAGTCGACCCCATTCGACCATTAGGGGCTCTCCTAACTGCAAAACGGCTATTTCTATACCCTTTGGCCACCGCGCATGCGCAGAATGCCGATATGTCAACCCCACACCCAGCCCATTAGATTCCCCTTCACGAATGTTTCACTTTGATACCTCACTCAACCCCATTGGTCCACTAGGGGCTCCCCTAGCTCCAGCACGGCTATTTCCATACCCTTGGGCCACTGCGCATGCGCAGAATGCCGATATGTCAACCCACTAGTCCAGTGATATGCCCCTTCACGAATGCTTCACTTTGATACCTCACTCGACCCCATTGGTCCACTAGGGGCTTCCCTAGCTCCAACACGTCTATTTTCATACCCTTGGGCCACCGAGCATGCGCAGAATGCCGATATGTCAACCCCACACCCAGCCCATTACATGCCCCTTCACGAATGCTTCACTTTGATACCTCATATGACCCCACTGGCCCATTTGTGGCTTCCCTAGCTCCAACACGGCTATTTCCATACCCTTGGGCCACACGAGTTGTCTCCCTTGTGTCAGTGTGAATAGATGGCGCTATGGTCGACGCCGTGATGTGGAAAGGGCGTCCCCACACCATCCTGGAGCCGCCATTTTGTTTGTTGATTTTCTGCGGAGATACACGGGACAATAAATGATCGACCCTAGGGTGGTACAGATGCTAGGCTGATGCTATTAACATGGTACAACACCTATAGATTATGTTTATTACTAGGACGTCAGCGAAATACTAGTACCCGTCCTCCGTATGGCAGAACTGTACAACCCAGAACAAGTCTAGACATGCCTTGATCACGTGATCGTCATTGGGAAACCCCCACTGGGGAATCCCCCCTGGGAAACCCCGCCACACTTCCGCCACAAATTTTACCCGGGGAGAACAAAAAAGTAGGTCAATGTGACTCGTAAATGGTACTATATACTACTGGCATAGTTATAGCATTTTGTCAGCAGATGTCATCTCCGAAGTATTTTAATAAAAATGT
>JAVTVY010011975.1:0-58739 GCA_036873755.1 Hanleya hanleyi
CAATACTGGACCCAACACGGAAGCGGCCAACGGTGCTAAGATGGCCCCGAGAAAGCCGCCTTTCTGTAACACCTTTTTTCTTTTGTGTTTGAGGGACCCGCTTGTGGACTAGGGTTCGGAGACCTGTCTTATGCTTGGCCAACTTGGTCTTCTGAGCCGGAGTCAGTGGTACGTTGCCTTTAACAGGTTGTACCCGATCTCGCACAGACAGCGTACAAGGTCAGGGTCCGCACCGCGTTCAATGGTTCGGACTAACTCGGGTGGGGCCGTCTTCAATACACGGAGCGTGGGAGCGTGCTTCAGTACTCGCGCAGACATCCTGTACAACTAATGCTAGAACCCACAACGCTGCCCTTTTTATCCACCTCACAGACAAAGTCAACCCTGCTGTGGTATTCATTCTTTTTATTATTCCCCATCATCAAACACACAGACCCCAGCTGGGGCGCCACTGTGGATGTGTTTACATTATTTTTGCATGTACACGTGGTGGGTGTCTCCGGGAAAGATGCCGGTCCGTAGTCGAAGGTGGTCGGGGGTGGCTTGCTTGAGGTCGAAGAGCATATACCCGTGCTGAGGGGTTGTGGCATCTTTGAAGGCTTTCAACGCAAACGGTGTGCGGCCGGGATACATCTGTCTCGCCAGGTGCAGCAGTTGAGTGGTATCTCTCGGGTTTTTGAAGACCACCAGGTAGTGGGCATTTAAGCTGATATTCCGATGTTCTTTGTTTTTGCTGAACAGATTCTGCACAATGTAGATGATGCTGAGCCGTCGATGATGGCTGCCTTAGGTAAAGAGTTGGGTGACCCGTGCATCCGTCTCCGCCATGAGATCATCCAGAACCACCAAGGTGTCGGGTTCCAAATCGGCCAGGTTGGGTAGGCCTTCCACGAACGTGATGTGGGGCATTGCTGCATACGCTTCCTGCCATTCTCCGTAACACCACACGACTCTGGCAATGGGTGGAGTGATCATGCTGTCGGCGTGTTGAAGGAGCTTCCTGACGAAGTGCGTTTTGCCGGAGCCCGTCGGTCCTGCGATGACGCAAGTGAAGGGATGCTGCCACCCAGGGTCCATGGTTCGAGGTGTATCCGTTGTCGTGGTAACCCGCTCTTGTAAATTTCGTACGAGTGAACGTGGGTGGTCGGTTCACTGTGAGGGATGAAATCCGGTGGGTGTTCAGACGTAGTGGGCGTACTTGGTGTAGGTGTAGAGCTCGACGTGGCTTGTACGCGGGGTGTGGTGGTGGTGACTGGGCTCGATACGACTGGTGCTCTCTGTAGACCGGTTTCGCTGGTGCCTGGTGTTCTCAGTTGGTTAAGTAACGTGCTGACATAGGCTACGTCGTAAAACACACCTCCGTACAACACACTCAGCAGGGTTAGCAATAGCACCCCAAAGACCACTTGCGCTTTGCGCGTTTTGCGAGACGCTGTCTTCAGAGGCAGCTGCTGTTGGTCCATAGCACTGTGGTCGGACGTGGAATGAAGGAGGACGGCAGTGGTGTCTGGCTTTATAGTCGTTTCACCTGGTTGGCCGCGACCCAGGAATTGAAGGAACTGGGCCAACCTTGCCATTTCACGAAATGAAACAGGTTGCCACGTCGACGTTCCGTTTTCAAAATCTGCTCCACCGTGTAGTAGTCTTGCTGTGTTTTTACAACAGGCTGTAATTCCGTCTCGTAAAACGTCCCCAGCAACGTTTCCCCTTGGAGATCTTCCAGTTCATAGACTCGCCGCTGTCAGGGTAGGCGCCGTTTAATCAGGAAGTGCTCATCGCTCCAGTTGGGCAAGTAACTTTTCTCGAACTTGCCCTTGACTTTACTGATCCGTACAGGGTCCCCGACCTTGTACACCGCCTTCGTCGCTCGCTGCGATGGCCTGGGGTACAAGACAGGCCGGACTTGGGCTTCATTGCGTTGGGTCACGGTAATGGGGGCTCTCTCTATACTCCGGTGATAGGCTCGATTGTAACCCCTCACCAGTTTCGGGAGAACATCGATGTACCGCCTTGTATTCTTATAGGTGAAATATTTATACATGCGGCCTTTGAATGTCCTGTTGAACCTTTCCACCACGGAAGCCTTGGTCTCGTTGTACGTATGGAAGAAAAACACCTTCTGTTTCTTGAGAAAGGCTTGGAACGGTCTGTTGAGGAATTCCGTGCCTTCGTCGGTTTGCAAATACAAAGGTTTGCGCCCGGTCTTGAAGATGTCTTTGAACGCCGCTATGAGATTTGCCCCCGTTTTCGTCCGGATGGGTACCACCCACGCATACTTGGATAGGATATCGATGCACGTCAAGATATACCGATTCTCATCGTTGTGTTTGGCAAAGGCGCTCATATCGACCAAATCCGCTTGCCACTGGGCATCTATTCCTCCCACGATGACCCGGTTCCGTAGAAAATGGCGACGGACAGATCGATGTAAGGTATAGGTGTCTTGTCTTCTTAACCAATCTCGGACTTGGGCACGTTGTACCCCCTGGGGTTTGGCCGCTCGATAGAGAGCCGACAATGCACTATAGGCCGCCGGACTGTCGGGACTGTAGTATAAGTTATCCAGCACCTTCTCCCAGCGCTTCATGGTGACACAATGATGATGCACCCTGGCTCTATCGTTTATTTATAACGGGTATATCTTGGACCGGAGTTTCTTTCTGATTTTCTTCGTGGACTTTCACAGTGGCCATGGTAAATGACCAGTCCAACTCGTCTGATGACCGCTTGATAAGCACTTCATCCACATCTACCACGGCATCTTCCAATGCAGACCATAGATCAGGGTGAAGGGTAAAATGCACTGTACCTCCATCTAGCCGAGCCAATTGAGCAAAGAAAGGGCCGCGTCGGATGTACACATCGTGACACAAGTGGATGAGGTCGCCGTCCAGTTCGTCCGGGACAGACGAATGTGAGCCGGGCACGGTTGTGTAGGGTCCGCATCACAGATGTCTCCCACCTCCTACATGATATCGACCTTATCCGCATAGACGTGCAGGAAAACCTCGGGTGTCAAGCTGAAATACGCCAGTACTATATGCTCCGTCATGGTCAGTACGTGAATGGTACCAGATTTCACTGTCTCTCGTATTTATAGGGAGAACCCCGTGAGATCAAAAGGATCAGGTGGTCATATCACTGGGCTGACTGAGTCTAGCCGGGTAATCAATGGCATCGTCGTCGTCGGGTTCATGTAGTTGTTCATGGGGTTCAGCCAGCGCGTCCTCAATAGCACGAGCCCACCCCAACTGGTGTGATGATCGCTCGTCCGGTGTAAACAGCTGGTCCACAATAGGCACCACTTTCTCCAAGGCTGACCACAGATCGGGGTCTAGGGTGAAGCCTCGCGTAGCATCTTGGTAGCGGCCCAGGCGTAGGAAGAAGGTTGCACGGTATACGTAGATGGCATTGTCTATGTGGATGAGGTTTCCGTCGAGCTCGCCGCTCAACACCCGTTTAAATTTGGTCCAGCCGTCACGAGGTAGCGTCACCGAATTCGATAAGGTCTCAGCGGGCGCCCAGCAAATATCTCCACGGTCTTCCACCAGGGTGACTTTATCTTCATAGACGTGTAACCCCACCCGGGGTGTAAGGGGCAGAATGGCTGGTAGGACGGGTGACATGCTTGGTCCAAATGTCGAACGGTGAATGACACACACTCTGTCTGACCCTCGTATTTATAGTGTCAATACCACAGCGCCAGGGTGAATAGGGCACAGACTAGTATGAGGCCAACCAGCCGGCGCTGGTTCCGGCGTGAGCGCTCCTGGTCCATAGCGCGAGCATCAAGGATGGCTGTCATAGTCCAGTAGTGGTGAGTGATGGCACGCCTCTCCATCGAGTGCACTCTGTGGAGGACCGCTTCTGTGAACTCGTTCAGGATCTGGCGTCGTCCCTCGTTGTCATCGCCATCTGCAAACATGGACCGGACCACTGCTCGGTAACCCGTGAATGAATTCACCGCGGTGGCATGCTGTAAAATGCGAGTCGCATGGGGCTGGATCTCCGCCATGGCTCTGTAGAAATGAAGGTGTGGGATCCAGAGGGACGTGTTTTATAGACCAGATGTAGCTCTACGGGTGTAGTCCGTGATACGTACTATTCTGATGGGTTAGTCCAAAAAAGGGAGCAACAACAACAACAACAACAACACAGATTACAGATCAATCCTTTTATTATGCGTGAACAACATAGAAATGCATGTACTGACCTGTCTGTGGGGGTTTCCCACAATGGCGTTCACCTTCGCGTCTTTTCGTGTACGTCCGTGTCTTTTCGTTAAAGTCCGTGTATTTTCGGTAAAGTCCGTGTCTTTTCGGATCGGTGACGTCCGTGTCTATCGTCCGGGCACTTCGCGTCTGCGCCTGCATTGGGTATGTATAAGGGTCTTCATACGCGCGCGCAATGCGGCTCAGTGGTACACCAGTACACCAGTCTCGATCCTCGACTTGGGGTAGAGTGTGCTAAAAATAGATTACCAGCTAGCGTGCTATAAAAGGGAAGCGGCCTTGCCATTTCATCAGACACTCTATCAACCACCAAGATGTTCACTTGCACAACTTGCCAGAAGCAGTTTACTCGTCTAGATAATTTACGACGCCACGAGGCCTCCACCCACAACGATGGACTGTATACTTGTATAACCTGCGCACGGTCATTTAATCGGGAAGATGCTTTACTGCGCCACGAACGTTCAATTCATGGGCCATCCAAGCGTCCATGCGAGGATTGTGATCAACTCTTCAAACGACGCAGTCAGTTGCTGCGACACCAACGGTTGATTCATGCCCATGAGCATGAACGACAACTTCCTACTGAAGAGGAGCCACGGAAGGTGAGATCCAGTGAAGATAAGCCCGGGGAGACGAACGCCACTGGTGATGCGATGAAGGAGAGCCCGCCTATACCCACAGTTGAGAAGAGCCTGAATATCCAGCCGGACCCCAGCGTTACGGTTTCGAGTCCTGACAACATCGAACATTTTCTGGTGGAGCCCATAAATGTTCCTAGCGATCTCTTACAGGACAACCATCCAATCAGTGACATCGATCGGCGCCATTGGTCCATGACACGGTACTGTTTCTACCCTCAAGATATCTACAATTTCCCACTGACCAACCGCACCTGTCTACGCAGCTACGTGGAAGCCATCTTCAATGATCAAACTACGGCCTTTACATTGAATGTCGCTTTCGGGTACATCTTACGTCACAAAAAGACGAACCAGTTACAGTATTATTATCCCAGTGCCAACAACCATGTGTTTGACCAGCCGGTCACCATCATTAATCGGGGGTCACTAGAGACGATGCTGGAGATACTGGACACCGTGGATGCCTTGAGATGGGCGCATCGTCAACGCCCCAACATTCAATGGGTGGTAGAGAGGGTAACCAATGTCACGTTTTTCCTGACCAAGCTGACCGATCACCCCCATCGGTTGAATGCGTCACCCGTGCACTGATGAATATCATGCCGTACACACACTCTATGTCTACATGCTGCTCGCTGACTTGAGCTCAGTAAACACTTGACCTAATGTGACAATGTGTTAAATAATAAAACATGGTGTTTGATATTTCAATTTGTTTTGCTGTGAACATACTAAACATACCCAGGGCGGCTCCCCCCAGCCTGGGTATGATGTAACATTGGGGTAATAAACTATATAAACATTACTAAACTTGTTGTTCCCAAAACGGCTATTTTCATACCCTTCGGCCACCGCGCATGCGCAGAAGGCCGATATGTCAACCCCACACCCAGCCCATTAGATGCCCCTTCACCCGACCCCATCGGACCATTTTATCTAGGGACTACTTTTTCTCCGCGGAAGGTTTTTCCCGCGACCGAATCACCGCCAGACATGACCGCGGATGAATACATCTTTCACAGCCGCCATCTTAAACCCACCACCCACCCATCCACCACAGCCGCCATCTTAAACCCACCACCCACCCATCCACCACAGCCGCCATCTTAAACCCACCACCCACCCATCCACCACAGCCGCCATCTTAAACCCACCACCCACCCATCCACCACAGCCGCCATCTTAAATCCACCACCCACCCATCCACCACAGCCGCCATCTTAAACCCACCACCCACCCATCCACCACAGCCGCCATCTTAAACCCACCACCCACCCATCCACCACAGCCGCCATCTTAAACCCACCACCCACCCATCCACCACAGCCGCCATCTTAAACCCACCACCCACCCATCCACCACACCCCATGTGACACAATACTTGCTTCTGATTGGCTGTCGCGTGTGACCTCCACGCGTCCTCCACAAAATATGCAAATTTCTGAGGTCAAGGGACATCATTTTACTCTTTGTATACTACTGCCCTATCTTTACGCCTTAACGCCCGGCTCAGCGCCTTAACGAGCGATAAAGGGGATTTGGAGGACGATTGACCTTTGACCCCTGTGGACACCCATACCTGGTGCACTCGCATCCTGGTGTACTCTTTGCCCTACGGGCTATAGGGTACAGGGTGCACCAGCGATGGGTCTGATGCTCTATACTTGAAACTGATTGCAATGTAAATACATTGTAATATGAAAGTCCCAAGTAAAAATGTAGAAAATTAATAATTGACAATCTTTGACCTTGACCACCGGTGACCTAATTACCTCGAAATTTAGCTTAACTAATCACTGAATAGACCTAAGACATGGCCATTAGCATTTGGAGTAGTTATTTCTCAAAATATGCAACTAATTTCAAGCTGTCCAACTTCATAAAATTTTGCCTGTTTTTAGCGCAATAAAAAAACCATTTTCGAAAATACGTCAAAAACAGTTCTGTGCCACAGTCTAAATAATAATAAACTCCCACTTGTTTCGACTTATTATAGATTTGGGTACTTCTTGGCTTCCATTTGAGCTCATTTACGTTAAGAAAATCCCACTGGCATGGTATCTGCAGCGAGTTTTCCTACAGGTGGTCACGTTTTAGTCAGGGTTCAGATTTCGTGACCTTTTGACCTCTAGTGACCTACATAATTGACACATTAGCATATAACAGATAGCAAAATATAGAGGATCAGATTACCAACATTTCGAGTGGCCAAATGTCACTATATCGCCATTACTTGCAAACTTATTTAACTTTATATTTCCCCTACCCCCAAATCTGGTCCCTCAGATTGGAGTCGGGTGTCCATCTTTAAGAGGTGATTACTACATTAAGCTGTGAGTCCTGGATTGCTTTCAAAGTTTTGTTTCATCTATGGATATATGGCTTCCAAAAAAACATCATGAGAATTTGCCACTCCAGGTGGTACCGATATTTGGTCTGGTTCATGGATTACCTGTAAAGTATCACCTTTTGGGTGGTTCCTCTCATCATTCATTTCTGTACGTGGACCCGGGCCCTGTTGTGGTTCATCCTGTTTAAACCAGGATGGGATTGTCAGTGTATATTGCCAATCTCCAGTTTGTATAGTTTTTCTACTCATTTCAGATCCTCGATATGTCGGTATATCATCCTCTAATACATTTGTCTTCAACCTTCGACTTTCAAACGTAGTTGGATTGAGGTCGATAAAGAGGTGACCGTATGACCAAGAGCATCTTCATACGCTTTCATAAAGCAATCGAATTACCTCGAAAAAGACGATGATCTAATAATGAAATATGTAGTTTTCGATGGGGATATTGAATAGGACAACGTACCGACAATTGGGGGGGGTATGCAAATAGGCTCAAATGATCCCAATAGGATAAACTAAAAATCCGCGGAGGGTCGCCTTCCATTTTCTGGTCGTCCCTGAGATAGGTCGGTTGGGGGGGGGGGGGGAGTTTGGTAAGGGGGCCATAATGGCCTTCCAGGCCAGGGTTGAACCATGATGAAATTATCTGTGTATATTTCCCATCCCCGGCTTGTACAGTTTTTTCAGATCCTCGGTTAGTCGGTATAGCATCCTCTAGTACATTATTCGTCAACCTTCGACTTTCAAACGTAGATGGATTGAGGCCGATATAGAGATGACCGTGTGGCTATGAGATGGCATCTTCATACGTTTTCATAAAGCAATCTAGTCGTCTCGGAAAATACGATTACATAATAATGAAATATGTTGCTTTCGATGGGCTTATTCAATAGGACAACATACTGACAATTTAAGCCCATCACCATAGGAGCCTTGCCCTGGCCGAACATGTTCTATTTAACTGATACATTCGGAGTCCTTTCGGAAAAAGATCTGAAATTCTCTTATCCCTCTTGGTCTCAGTCAGAAGGTCATCGATTATTATCATGTTCCTCACCGCAAGAACGAAATAGCCCTCATCTCCCAGAATTAAAGGTATCCCCTTCACAAACTCTATGCCGGGAACTCGACTTCTCATATCCTAGAATGTGGGCTGCCATTTGCCATAAGAGTAGATGACTCTCTGTGGAGTGGGCTCAATATAGTTATCGATTCCTCGTAATAATTTATCTGCCCATATGGTTTTCCCACTTCCTGTTGGTCCGGCAAATTTCATCGTCAATATATTATGTAAGCTCTTCTCAGTATGTGGTTTCATCCTTGTTCAGTGTAGACCGCATTTCTGTTGAGTGTATGTATCACTGTTAAACAAGGGTGGTGGAAAATGATGCCGGAGTATTGACAAGAAATAAATATATAAATAAATAAACAAATATACTGACTGCATATTTCTAAAAGCATCACAAGAACCACAATTGTTCCCTGTGATGATTTGTATTTTATTGTAGCTGTTCATGTGGACATATCGAATGGCTTGACAACACGGCCCCTAGCACAGGCCGGACGTATTAGATACAAATATTTAATAGCGATGACCCCTCACCCCTTAAGCCGGGGGGCTGAAACTCACCACACTATACCCTCGGGTCAAGCGCTATCAGAAAATGTGAAAAAAAAATCCAAGATAGCCGCTGTGATGACGTCATTTTCAAAAAAAACATTTTTAGGTCGATTTGTCGATATTTTATTTGAGTAATTTCTTCGCGAAAACTGCATAATAAACTAATAAACAGTCCCCCCCCCCCACTTTTCCCTCGAAGAAAAGCAGAACTTTTGAAGAAAATTACGAAAACATCACTTTTCTGGTACCCCACATGACCTCCATTTTGAGTTACAAAGTGAAGGAGTTTTAGCTCTCAAGCTTTTGTCGTTCCGGAGACAGAATAGAAAGGTTGGTAGGGACAAAGTAGGTAAGGCCTGGTAGGCTTAATGCACCGAATAGTGAAGGTCCCATGCGAATATCTCATACCGTTCGGGTGATATCGGCAATTTACGGCTTTTATGACATCACATGTTTAATTCGCACTCGGCACGGTCTCGTACTATAATGTAGGATACAGTATCTCGGCCCGCACTGTTAGGAATCCATATTGGCATCCATGTTGAAAGCACAGTATCACGCTAAAACCCAGAGCAGCGCACGACAGCTTTCGTTTTAGAAATATGCAGTCAGTATATATTTCTGTGGGGTCAAATGACTTCTTTTCAGTACGCCGACATCGTTTTGCACCACCTTTTTAATGTTGCGTTTTCTTCGTTACCATGGAGATAAGCTTGAGACGAATAACCAGGAGAAACACCTCAAATTAGTAGACATCCTTCGGAGGTAGAATCAAAGAAATATCCCTTTCATCTGGATATATATTTATCCCCTGATAAGAGAGAAATAAAACGAGAACTATATGAGCGGTAACACATCCCACAGCATGTGATGTGCCTCACACACGGCGGATCACGGTTTACACCTATTACGACTTCGACGGAATAGGTCAAGCGGCCGAGAATGGGTTCATTCGCGACTACTCGGCCGATTCCGTTGAAGTCATCTGACCTCGCGCATTAATGGTGTAGGGATTTTACAGCTCTCAGCTGTGAACCCTGATCTACCGGACATGTGGTACAGCACACAATGAAGGATGTGTGTTTGCTCAAACAGTCTTAGGAAGTGTCTCAATTAATCGTTTTTTCTTCAATCGAGAATTTTCTCGAAGAAATCTCGATCTTATCCAGAATTCTTCAAGAGAATGTCGCGAGAGAAAAAAACCGAATCGTTTTCAAAATTCTCGGTCGATTTTATCGATATCGTTTTTTATTCGTCTTTTTACCCATCGGGAATCAACGGTTTTATGTTGATCGAGAGAATGTCGAGAAATTTTGAGCGAGAAAGTTTCGAGAGATTATCGCGAAACCATCCAGAGGCGAATGTTACGCCAATCACAGATTACCAGCTGTTTCGCCGCTGTGTGTGAGTGTGTTATATAAAGTATATGCTCAGGTCAAATTGAGCTATAGCGCTAACGTACCATGTCATAGCGATTTCAGAAGAGACTGCATTGAATATCACATTTTCATAAGCAACTATATTTTATTCTACTTATAAATGTAGTCCGGTGATGATCAGTACAGTTGAGCATCTGACCGCTCAAATGATCCATCTCCGGTCATGACAATTTAAAATCAAACAGGGAACATCGTCGGCATTCTATTTTGCTTTCACACAATGTCAGGTTTTTTTTGTTATAATAACGGACATAAACATTGTGAATACACTTCTGCGAATGTATGGATCATGGGTCTATTAGTGGAACAGAGCACATGCATGAGTTATTTAGTTTTACATAGAACCATAACAACCTTTCAAGGAGTGGCCTGGTCCCCCAAACTACGGGTACATGTCGGCAATGTAACATGCTAGGTAGGATACCAGTCTAGGCGAAGTCAAAGAGGCACTACTTCCAATCGATTTTTAATCGTTTAATCGTCACTGAGAAAAATTATCGAAGGATTCTTGACTGATTCGCGATATCGTTTTTCTTTCGAAAAAATTATCGAATGAAAACAGTTCAATAAAGCGAAAGAAAACCGGCTTCGCGAATCTTTCGGTTTTTGTGAAAAAAAATTCTCGAGTCGCTCTCACCTTTGAGATTCGCGATATCGAGAAAAGATAACAGATTTCTCTACTAAAAACGAACAATTTTTGGAGACGCTTCCTTAGTTCTATTTCTCCGTTATCAGGAGATAAAATATAAAACAAGTAAATTGAATATTTCCTTGATTCTGCGGCCGAAAGAGTTTAATTTTAGGTGTTTGTCCTGGCTTGTTATATCAAGCCGATCTCCATGGCAACGGAAGTCCTACAGCTGAAATTCGCTGCTGAGAGTTTCGGAGTGATGCTGTGTTTGAAAGAAGCTTCAACATGGATGTCAATATGGATTCCTAACATTGTGGGGGTAGTCATTATATCCTACATTATAGTACGAGATCGTGTCGAGAATGATCACGGTTTGATCGCCATTGTTTTAAAAACCCACTGAAGTTTCGTGACCATAGGTCAACGGGGTCGAGGTCAAATAAATTGTGGTGGGAATTTTCAAGTGACCATGTTAAGAGATAGGGAACAAAACGGTAAAGTGACGTCCATTACTACTCACATGTCACCAACTATATTATCCTGAGACAGAATATCTGGATAATACAGATAATCCGACCCAGGATTTGATCCTCAGAGTATGATAGATATAACCCTGGTTTTAGCAAGGATGGGTACCGTACGTTAAGCATATACTTCCTGAACTAGCTAACTGGACTTTCATTTTTCTTATATAGGCTGTATGGTTGCAGATATTAAATAGATCTAAATAAACCTGAATATAAAAGATAATATTATTAATAATCAATCAATAGGTGAATAAAAGAATGAAGTTTATTCTCCTAAAGTGATCGTAAACCCTCAAGTAAAGTTTACATCAAATGAAAGACCATTGGAAACAGTGTCTGAAAATAGTTTTTGTCATTTTTTACGATTTGATTACACAAACTGCAAATAAAGCTTGAGATTCTATGGTGGTCTGTTGTGATCATATCTATATAGGTCCGGTGACGTCACACTGCCTTAATACATATATCGATCGAATATTTCAGTAGAGAAATAAAATAAGCGCCCTTTATGTTTAGTACGGTAGAGCGAATATCACAAGACTACTACATGTATATTAATTGTAACAAAGTAGATACGGTATATAAAGCATATATATCAACTGAAATTTCAGATAAAATAATTGTATAGCTAAAAGGTTTGGAGTGAAAATAAAGTGATACGTAAGGCAGACAATTCAAAACTATGAATACAGAGTAACTACAAACGACATTTCCCAGGCAGTTAGGTTCAGGGCAAGGTTGAATCAAATAATTAAAAGCATTCCAATTATCAGCTGATGTGCTATGTTGAGTTTGTAGCGCGCACTTGGAGCAGCACAGTCACCTACGCAACATCATATGAGGCGCCGTTTGTCACTTTCTGACTTAATCTATTTATTTATAAGTATCTGGTATTTATCAGCCAGATATATAAATCCGTTAAACATGAAGGTGAAATTAACACTGTTTTTAGTAAATTTTAAATCCTATATCAGCGAAAATAATGCGTGAAAGATTTATAAATACCTATTTTAGATGGCTAGATATATATATCTCTAGTTACGTTATTTTTTTGGATATAAATTTATTCGATATCCTCGATCAACGATCACGTATTTATATATTCGACGAAACGTATCTTGCTGATATATATATATTTCAAATTGTGTTGTTGGAGATATATATATCCTGTCATCGCCAAAGTTCTGATATATAAATCTTGAACTGAGAAAGTTGTGGATATATATATCCTAGTGAAACATGCTATGGATGAGCTGCGATACGTATTACCCCCAAACCGCTGATGTCACCCGAAACACTCCAAGTCTTATCTCCACTGCGCTGGCACGTGTCATGGGTGGGCGAACACTGAACAGTCTTTCCACAGAGTCCCGTTGTGTTGTAAACTGGCACTAATATGTGAACCATCTATCAATGTTATAGGGGAAATTTCTTTAGGCAGTTCTTGTACTCCCATCACGGAGTAATAATAAATTCTATGCTCACATGATGCAGTCAACAAGTTTAATCCAATGATATTTTATTACAGGTAAAACGAAGATAGAACGATTTCAGATAAGGCATATAATCATGCTGTCTAATTTTTATAAAGAAATGAATATTTTACTTTTGATTTTCGTTTTCGGTAATTTCGGAAATTGAAATATATAGAAGTGGTAAGTTCTGCTTATTTGGTGTTTGATTTTTCACTTTGACAAGTCAAACATAAGCGAAAACTTAAAGTTCATTTTTTTTTAAATTGTGGTTTTCCGACTTTTTGAAAAGACCAAGATGATGTAAGGATAGCATGGCTTTTACCTGAAAAAAACAACCCTTCCTGTTACGTTTATGTTTGTGTCATTAGCACAGACAGCAATAAGGATATAAGCCTACCGCAATATCAGTTCAGTCAATATATGACGTAATTAGTCGGGCGACAAAATGTCGAAATTTGTTTTGGCCTTCTCATATATTTTATAGTAGCAGTTTTCTAATTTTATATCACCTTTACATATATCGAAAAATCTTGTTAAATTGTTTACAACCAAAAACCAAAACAGCGAAAAGTCATTTGAGAGGAAAATCGATTAGGTCGAGGCTCCTGATTGAATATTTACACATTATAATCTATGCATGAAGAGCAGTTTAAGTTACGTTTTATAAAACATGCGGATAGAAAATCCATGCATGAACGTATACAAGGCTAACAGCAGAAGGAGTTTACTAGGGTAGGTAAAATCCTATAATAATTCAATCATCAAATACAATAACCTTTAATTTCATGAACACAATTCAAATCAGTCGTCTAATAAATTTGTTAATCCTCTAGACTCATTGAAATAACCAAGAAATAATATTTCATCTGCATGATTTCTGGCCATTTTGTCAACTTGCTATTCTAATAAATTTTATCACGCCCTGACTTTTTGGTGAGATATTTCATTTCTTATGATTGAATTATTAGAGGGTTTACTGCAAACGCCGCACCGTCTTTGATGATAACTAACGCCGGTGGAGACTCGTGTCCACTATATCTACTATATGACAATCAAGATTTTGTACAAACATTTCCCCCGGCGGATAAACATAAACTTATTGTCAGTGGACCATAAATTTCGACAACTTGACATTTCTTGCCCTGGTCATTTCTAAAACCACAGCAAAACCGACGACGTCACCAGTTACTCATTAGCATATCTTACTTAGGATATATATATCCAATACTTTCTCAGTTAAGGATTTATAAATCAAAACTTTGGCGATGACAGTATATATATATCTCCAACAACAGATTTTGAAATATTTATATATCAGCAAATACGTTACGTCGGATATATAAATAAGCGACCGTTGATCGAGGATATATATATATATTGAAGAAATTTATATCCACAAAC
This sequence comes from Hanleya hanleyi, assembly GCA_036873755.1. Lineage (NCBI taxonomy): Eukaryota > Metazoa > Mollusca > Polyplacophora > Lepidopleurida > Hanleyidae > Hanleya > Hanleya hanleyi. The sequence goes on from JAVTVY010011975.1 coordinate 14,324, forward strand.
TAACATAACTAGAGATATATATATCTCATATAGTTTCAAATACGTTATAAATCTTTCACGTATTATTTTCGCTGATATAGGATTTAAATTTTACTAAACTCAGTGTTTATTTCATATCCATATTTAACGGATTTATATATCCGGCTGACAAATACCAAATATATATAAATAAATAAATTAAATCAGAAAGTGACAAACGGCGCCTCATAACATCAGGGGTGTTTCGTGATATGACGAATAAGTTTACTGAGATTGGCCCGACTATAGCAATTGCTGGATGTGACGAGTAGATGAAAAGGTCCATCCAAAAGCAGTATAAGAAGGGCGTCAAACTCCCAGGCGCATACAGAACAAACCAACCATTCGTGCATATTTGGGGATTTGCATTTTCATTCACCAAAGTGAAATAATACATGCCCGGTAGGGATAGCTGTGGTTTTGTCACAGTGAAGATTCGGTTCAATGGCGGTGTTCAGTCAGTGAGAGCAAACACCGTGAATTATGAGCAGTCATAATCCTCACTAGGCCCTAGTACAAAACACAATACTGGTATATCCTATCTGGTGTTGTTTTACAACTTAAACGCAAAATAACAAATCATTTAGTTGAGTTACCTGTACAAAAAAACAAGCCGAACAAGTGTCTTGTACTGAAGACGTGATTAATTTAGCATATCGCACAACTGAAAATGTGCGCGTCGATCCATATCCGTCAACACATTTGAATCAGAAACGCGCAGCTCGTTTTATAACTGCAACGACTTACACACGTGCAACTGCACATCAGCGATTTACGGTTTATAACTGGGTTATCGTTTGTGCTATAATACATTTTACTCTTTGATATACTGTAAATAGGGTCATGTTCGGTGTCCGGGTGAGGTATTTAAACACAAGAGACAAGCCTTAGGCGTTCATACCAATAGTATTGCAGGGGACAGTGCAGTTGATTGTCTTGTTCCCCGTGAAGACAAGGTGACACGGACCTTAAAATCTGGCGCGTGCTATAATTCAGTATTTATTTTATACATCACCGGTGCAAATTCTATCGAAAATATTTAAGTCGACGAGACGGCATCAAATACCGGCGCATAATTCGGTGAGCCGGCAAAGATGCAGTGATGTCAGGGTGGTTGTCATCCCGTAGGCTGAATTCCGCTCTACTGGGACTGCTATGGGTGGGGGTTGTACTCGCCCCTGGGGTGAAAGGGGCAGCATGCATTGCCACTCCAGAGAGAGACTTAGTGGTGAAGGGTGGGCAGAGTTGTTCACTCGCACCCGGTGTGCATGAATTCAGACGAGTAGATGTGAATGGTACCTTACTACTAGAAAGACGGCCTATTGGAGGGGGATTTCCGGAAATTGTTGCGGACATTGTTGTGATCTTTTCCCCCGGGGTATTGAAAGCAGACGGCCAGGGTTACGCTCATGGGCTTGGACCAGGTGCTGGTAACAACTTGGGTTCAGGAGGTAGGCCTATCTTTCATATCTTGTTTTATCGTAATGATGTTATGTGCCATATTCACGAAAATGCTCATCAGTAATTTGCATTTCATTTGGTATGAGTATTTAACTTTAACAGCAGTGCTGTCCTTGGAAGATGTAAGTACCCTACATATTGAAATAAACGAACGCATGGAAATAACTTGATTGAAAATCATTTCCACTGTCTGAACGCAGTGGAAACCGCAATGAATAAATGGATAAATGTTCACCGGCACCCGGTGTGCAAGATTTACCAGTGGATAAATGAGCCTGAATTCAGTCTAGGAAATAACCAATTTTATAATTCAATTTAAACTTTGATGGTGCAGTATAAATGATTCACGGCAGGGTAGGTATTGCATATATTATCTTGAACTATGGATATATATTTTTAAAAACAACAACAAAACAATGAAAAATAAATATAGACATGTTGATGCTATAACAGAGAAATTGAAGCAGGCAGATTTGTTATGATCAGCACACATATTGACTAACTATGGTGTTCTATTTGTGCCAAGTTAATCTCGCGCGTCATGGAACGACCCCAAAGTAACACTTATTTACCTCATTATAAACCCGAAACTTATTGGAGATGTCCCAATGGCCCTACCATATACATTATTGACATAAGATCGCATCATGGACATAATCTTTGGAACAGATAAACTCATATCATTAGATATGTGTTGTGATAAAGGATATTACTTTGTAAGTTGGTCTACTAACTTAGTCACTGAAGTATTGAAATGACCAGGGACCCACTCAAAATAAACAGAAATGTTTTCATGACTAAAAATAGTCGAGAGAACATGAGAAGTGAGCAGTATTTTATAATATAATGATGTGGATTTGTCCCAATCATAATAATTCATTGCCCGAATTGCGCTGAGCGAAATAACCACCCGTACATGGAATGGAGGCGAGTTTAATCGTTGTCTCCCCATTTCTTTGTGGCTTTCTTGTCCCGTCCATCCGCTGGCTGCACTGTAGCAACTACTAATAAAACAATTGTCGCAATTGCGGCAATTGTGTCATTAGCAGTTGTCAGGTCGCCAACTAATGACACAACTGCATTGCGACAATAGCAGGCGACTCTGTCACTCAAAAAAATGGTGGCTGGCATGTTGACGCTCATTGTCACAACTGGAAACCAGTAATTATTCGAAGCAAAAATATATCACACATAATGTATGACTAAATCTTTGATATACTTGCAATAGCAAGTACTAATGACACAATTGTCGTAATTGCGTCATTAGTGGTCGACTCTGCATGCAGAGTCTCCAGCTAATGTCGCAACTGCTAATGACACAATTGTCGCAATTGTGTCATTAGTAGTTGCTACACTGTACTCTGTTTAAGACCACCCCAAAATCCGGTGGTAAAGCAACCTATAAACCTCGCACGTCAAGACTCGAACATGACACCAACTCGCCATGGCCAAACGGGGCACATTTTTCTTTCGAATACGGTGATCGCGATCCATATTCGGAGAGTCAACTGAAGAGCATGCCCCTATATATGGCCTCTTCAAGATTACTTGGTGTTTTCATCCCCAAGTAGGTTCTTCTGATGCCGTATTCTATCGAAATGTCTGGGAAACGTTCATCCGCACTCAAGGCAACGGTAATCCATTTGGCGGCTAGACTAGGACAGTGCTCATCTTTCGGATATGGTCACCAACACCTAACATAATGCTCCAATGCCATACATAGCAGGAACGAGAGAGAGCGAACGTGAGCTCAGACGCTTGATCTAAATTATCACGTGGTATCCCATGTAATTGACACTAATTCATCGAAGCGTAGTGACGCCCGGCAACGCCCGTCGCTACACCTTAACGCCTTAATCCACCGAATTTTCGGGTCTGAATGTTAGTTGTCGACGAATGCTTTCCCGAAGAGTCATCTGGTTGCGTTTTCTCGCCTCTTGCATATCGCTCCAATTTAACGTTCTTCTCAACACTTTCATGCCATATCTTGACGCATTAACGCCGCATCTTAACGCGACTACCCTGAGGTGACGTCATCATTGGAAGTGACGTCATCATCAGAAGCTACGACAACGCCGGAAGTGGCGTCAACCCCGGCAGTGACGTCATCGCCGGAAGTGACGTTATCGCACGCATGTGCGATAGCTTGGAGGTGCCGCCGGTATCCTGGTTTAGCCTAACGATAACAAGCTATAGGGTCCTGGTGGATCCACCATGCGAGCGATAAAGTCACTTCCGGTAATGACGTCGCTTCCGATGATGACGTCAGTCCATGGAGTTATGATATGGCGTTCGGGTGTTAATACGTTGCGAAGAGCTCAAGGCGTACCAACAGGCGTTGGCGGGCGTCACCATGATAGGTATTTAAAAATTATACTGGTATTTGAAGGCCCCAGAACGATTCGAACTATCAACCTCCAGTTTACTAGACTAGCGCTCTAACCAACTGAACTATGGGACCGAAACCGGTAACTGTAATTTCATTTTGCTGCCTATTTTATAATTTTTCATTCTGAAACTAGACTACATCTTGATAACGCCAGTCGATCTGCACTATGTGGATGTGACGAAACGCCGCCTATATGGCACATACACTGCATGATGGAAACCTATGGCAAGCCAAAGTGCTTTTTATTCAAGAATTTCCGATATCGGAAATTGAATTCCCGATATCGGAAATTAGAATTTCCCATATCGGAAATTCAGTGACAATTTCCCATATCGGGAATTCAATTTCCGATATCGGAAATTCAGTGACAATTTCCGATATCGGAATTAAAATTTCCGATATTAAAATTTCCGGAAATTCTTGAATAAAAAGCACTTTGGCTTGCCATAGAAACCTGTACCAGCTTGAACACATTCAGATTTTATACAAGTATACAAGCTGTATACAAATATATATATATATATATATATATATATATATATATATATAGTGAAAAGGTAAAAGAGTCTAACGAGAAGAAATATAAATGAAAAAAAGATTAACTGCCAACACGGTCACATAGCTCTGATGCGCATTTCTGCTGTTTTACTTCAGCTTCTTCAGAGAGCAAGTAATATTATTTTCATTACAGTGGGCTTTTTATAGCATAATTATATAACAACAAAATGGCCATAGTAACAAACAAGTAAAGACATAATGCTCAATCGTATTCGATACAGTAAACACTAGAAATTGTCCGAACATGTACGGATTAACTTATTTCGTCATTAGCTATATATAGAAAATAACGACACTACACGGGGGTAGATATAAGTAAAAAAACTGGATATTATATTGTCATAACCGGTTTCGCTCTTGTAGAGCTTTTCATATTTTTATACAAATTGTGATGGCCCATCGCTATTTATCGGTGACGAGGCCCTGTCTTCGCCATTTACTGGTGATGACAAATGGTGATGAGTTCATTTCATCGCCATTTATTGATGATGTGGCCTGGTCATCACCAATAAATGGCGACGACACCATGGGGCCTGGTCAACGAGCAATGATTGTAGATTTCAGTTCATCGCCATTTTTTGGCGATGGGGCCTGGTCATCGCTAATAAATGGCGATGAGGTCATGGCCAATAAATGACGATGGACATCACGAAATAATGGTGATTATGGAATATGGTGATGACCCTAACTCATCACCATTTATTGGTGATAGCCATCACTATTGTTTTGACTGGGTAGAAATTGACTTGGGATGAGAAGATGCTCTTGTTAAGGAGTAAATCATGTTCACTACTTCAGATAAGAATGTTCGTTCAGTCGTGCAAAATACTTGATAGCGCCATTTACGGTATGTCTACCTTGCCAAAAGTATGGAAATCCGAAGTATGCGACAAGATTTATTATTTCAGACTTTACTGCATCTTTCTCTTCGTTCAGTTTTGTTTAAAAAATTGCTGATGTGCGTCGATATCTATAGATTTCCACTATTCCTGGTCTTTTATCTGATTTTTATCACATGAGTTTGATAAAACCCAGGAAACGAGCTTATGCGAGTTTTATATTGGTTTTATCAAACGAGTGTTCTAAAAATCAGATAACGGGTATGATAATTTATTTCTCACATTGCAATGTCTTAGCATATAAATGTCGAATTAGAATAAAAACCACGATTTGTACTCTGAATAAAGGGAACGGTTGCGATACATCTTTCGTATAATTGCTCTGGTCGCTGTGATGTGAGAAATATAGCTCGATTGTATAACCATTAACCTATGATACAGAGTACGAATCATCTATCAATTGCCCCTAAGCTGTGCGAATTTATACCAACAAACAATGAGTGATTGTTGAACAAAAGTTCATTGTTATGAATTTTTTGGGCCAAATTCGCACGATTTTCTTCATTTCTTGGACCCAGATCCCATCATTCGTCTTAGGTTTAATTCATTACTCTCACGCAATCAATAATAAAACGAGCTGAAGAAGATATCTTAATTCATTCTCTGGTTGATCTATTGTTATCCCTTGCTGTCGTATCGTTCAGACAAGCAGTGCATGGGTCTGCATGTAATACGACGAAAAGTTTACCAACGAATTAAGACATCATTATCTCAGATTTCTCTAGTACCTGGTACCCGGCGTTCGGGTTATTGAACTCCTGATTTCGCGTAACGGTAAATAATAGCGAAGGAAAACAGTCGTAATCCTTTCTCGAGTTACTGATTTCTAGTCCGTGGGGGTATTTAAAGACAGCTATGGGTTTAACCATAGAAAAACATTTCATCATTGTCAATACGTCAACTCATTTCGGATACAAGCCTGAAGTTTCAGGATCAAAGCCTTTATCTCCATGGTCACCTTCGTCTTAAAGCGAACAAATATGCGAATAAGTTTAACAATCATCCGTCTTTAGTGAGAATTTCAAGGTGTACATGGATAATGTGTAGTTCTATATAGTTTATTAAATCACATCTTTACTGGTATTTCTTGCCCCCTTTGTCGATATCTCAACATCTCTCTGATTATAGGAGCACAAATGACAATTCGGCTTATATATGCCAAGTGAGACATTGACAGAAGGGACCTCCGTTCTAAAACGTCATTAGCAATCTGAAGAGAAATTCGGGCGGTAGTGATATCACGACTCACATCTATCTGATGAACGTCTATATGGAGAGCCAAATGTCCAAAAAAAATCAGAAACTAACAGTTATCGGACCGAAAAACCAAGAAGAAAAGCCATGATTTTCGAATCGAGAACTTTTTAAGCTAGGTTAGCTGCCATAAAGCCTCGAGTTTCTCTTTCCTCGCCTCGAGTTTCTGTTCCCCAACACCGAAAGCCACGGCTGTGTCTAGATTACTTAAAGTTATCGAACCGAAAGCCTTGATTTGAATCGATAACTTCAGTTATAGATGGACTTCTGTGATTTCTGTGTTGAGAAACAGAAGCTCGCGTTTTTCGGACTATTTGGGCAATTGGCCTTCCATAGACTTCGTATACTTGTTTGAAAGCAAAAGTCTCTCTGTTACGTCACTCTATACATATGGGACAATTTATATCTCCGAATTCAGCAAGTGTCAACAATTCTGTATCCCTAAAAAATCTAAGTTCACTGAGATTAACCGTAACAATGCATCACGGGATAGCTCTCAATTTTTAAACACTTGATTGGTCAATTCAAAATTTCAAGGAGAAATCCAGGATTTTCATTGGCCTGTGGAGAGAATTGGATGAAAATCCAACCAATCACGTATCATGCCCGTGATAATATGATAACAGATTTGGCGGCTCATTAACACGATGCGTTTAGATAGCATTATACATTTCTTTGTTCAATTCATAGATTCACAAGAAAAGTTTAAAACAAATAACAAAACGACGAGATAATTAAAAATGTATGTAGTGAAGATAACTGTCTATATACATGTTCGTCTTTCTATTGCAGTCATTCAGTGTATGTGCATCTGGATTGAGATTTAGTGTGAAATATTAACATGTGACATAACATGAGTTTTTGAAGGACGTCCTTTTATAATTTCGTCGTGGTCTGATGCTCTTGTAACAGAAAAAATCTTTTCTGACTGATTCTCGAGTTGACGTCTGAATATATAACCCATTATAATGTCAATTTTAATGTCTGCTGATTAGAATACAAATAATGAATAACAACAGATTTACACTTAAAAGCAATGGAATGAAGAGGATTAGCATGTTATCGTCTGCATACATGTATGTGTTTTTATTCAACGAAAGTGTGGGATTTTTTTCCTGTTCATCCATTAATTAAACAGTGCAAAGAGACTGATAGCACTCCCAAGGGGGATGTTTGGGTGCAGGTTTCAGGATTCTGTATTTTTAATTGAGGTTAATCGTTGCCATGGGAACATCTCGAGGATCCCGGGTTGGCGGTCTCGTAGTACGGAAGCAGAGAAGGGACATGCGATTTTTTATTTGTTTTTTTGTCTCTGGAATTTATGTCGGAAGTGTTATTCCTAATTTTATAAATGATTAGAAGTTTTTATTTCCCCCTGTGGTAGTATTTAAGCTTTTTATTGTGAGTTCTGAAGCCCAATAGTCCCAGCTGAGTAGGTTATTGCCACAGGCCCGCAAAACAAGAGATTTGGGGAGGGGGGGGGGGGAGGGGGTGGTATTAGGGTGAAGTGTCGAAATATGGGGTCTCTATATATAACCCCATGCTTTATATAAATAAACATATGTTTATTTATATAAGGCATGGGGTTATATATAGAGACCCGATATGTTTAATAGCACCCCCAATCTCTTGTTTTGCGGGCCTGTGGTTATTGCAAGTACTCTCGGGTTCTTCTTTCCGGTAACAAATCCAGCTATGCAACACGTGACTGTCGTATACCGGTTTCTTTTTTATGTGGTTAATAAATCATCAGTTTGTGGGTGCCTTAGTCCTATATCATATCTTCCATACAAGTTTGTAACCACCATTGCTAGAATTCAATAAACACAAAACGCATACATAATTTGTAACAGAAACCAAACTATGGCCTTCTGATTTAAGAAATAATATTTTCATAGGCTTCCCCAAACTAATTCTGCGTATCGTTATTTCACGCACAGTTAGTTTGGGAAAGTTTCTGTTTTAGGGCAAGACCCTTAAATATAAACTTTCCCAAACTAACCATTGAGCACGCCTATGAAAACATTATTTCTATTCTATTGCACTACTCAAATTGATTATCAACAAAGATTATAATGAAAGGTTGAAAGATTATGGTAAACTTTAACATCCTTTCTCCCCTTTGTTGATAAAACTCGTCCACTGATATCGGTGGGATGCTCCCGTCTCGAGTGGTATCGTGCCAATATCAGTGGTCTCTCAGATGGGGAGTGATAGTGTCAGCTGTGTGGAAATTACGAGGATATGTCTATTTGTGTCGCTTTGTTAACCAATTTGCGATGGAACAACAGTTAAACTTGAGAAAGAGATCTTATCTTGTAATTTATTTGTTTGTTTTACTCGAATGTTACTTGTATGAAAGCAGACCTCCCTTTCCTCGCCCGACTTGTGAAATGGAATGTCCCAATGAACACCTGCACTTCACGCGTGTTCATTTCACATAACCGTGCTAAAACATGTAATAAATGCACGGTTAGCTCGATGTTATTGACACAAGTGTTATAGAATGTATATTTTGTAACTCTTCCATACATTCTTACCCGAATATGGCGCATTTCTACTAGCTTGCATATTGGACAAATTAGGCGAAATAGAAGGTTGCTCGTGCCTATGTAGGCATCTTCACATTTCAAGTTAAACATTACCCTAACGTTCCATCATTTACCTTGACCTAATGAATACGGTAAATTGTTCAAACCGGGAAACGGACGTGATGTCATACAGCAAATCAATATAGGAGCTTGCCAACACCTTTCAGCGAGGATTTTCTTTGATGTCTGCCCGTGTTATATCCAAATATGGCGAGTGATGGTTGTATTGATGTTAATTTCTTTAGAATAGCCAGTCAAATTTGAATTTTAAAGAGGTCATACATTGCTCTTCTCCGGTTATTGACCACGGGATATTTACAGAGCCATGACATCATCAAACCCCAAACTGTAACCATCTGGGACATCTATACGTAGTAAGACTGACCCTGGGATCGTGTGTATCCATTTTCAGCCTACTTTGGGCAACTATATGAGGGAATAACACCACGTGATATCGTCAGCCAATCAGCTAAACTCTACTGACGTAACCCCAACGTAACCTGCCATTTTCGAGTCATGTCCTGTCCCATTTGTTCAAAATTACAGCTCCACAACACCTCTTAGATGATACGGAAGTTATTCTTATCTGTATCTTTTGTAAGCTCAGACAGTATATGTTTCAGAAGTAGCATGAAAAACCTGTAATTTATCAGATTTCTCGCGTCTGTTCTCCGCTGGATGAGAACCGAACAGTATACGGTAAAGTATCGGATATCGCTTCGCAATAATGACGACAAACGATTCGCAAGCCTTCTTATGGATGGCGAAGTGTACGCAAATGCACCAAACCCGTATTCTGCTCAGATAATGTGTTATGTTCAGCCAAGGCAACACGTGTAGTGTTCGACTTGGAAATGCGAAGATGCTATGTAGGATGATGTGGGGGAACGGATTAATCGCACGGCATGTTCTGCATGACGAGTGCCCATCGTATCACGATGGAGTGTTCAACGAAATCCATCCATTCATTCATCCGCAGTAAAGCTGTATACTCTCGGATTGGATATTCGTTGGGACCCACCTAGTATTATATTATGGCAACCTTGTTGATTTGTTCACATTAAACTTAAGAAATAATGTTTTCATGGGCATGCTAAATCGTTATTTTACGCACGGTTAGTGTGGGAAAGTTTATAAATTTTAGGACGCGGGCGTATTTTACGCACGGTTAGTGTGGGAAAGTTTATATTTTAGGGCAAGGGCGAAGCCCGCGTCCTAACATTTATAAACTTTCCCACACTAACCGTGCGTAAAATAACGATTTAGCACGCCTATGAAAATATTATTTCTATTCTATTGCACTACTCAAATTGATTATCTACAAAGATTACCATGAAAGATTGTAAAAATATGGTAAACGTTCACAACCTTCCTTCCCTTTGTTGAAATGTGCCTTCCGCCTCAGTTGGCAGCGTGCCAGTATCAATGGACGAGTTTATGTGGTCTCTCAGAAGGAGACGCAGTCTTTCTGCCCCTTCAGACTGTGTGAAACATACACGCATACAAGCCTATTTGTGTGTCATTCTTGATCAATTTCACGATGGAACCAACAGTTAAACTTGAGACAGAAATTTACGTCTTTATTAATAATATAAAACGAATCTAATACCTTTAAATATCCGTATTCTCCATCGGTCTCTGGCTCATTTCGTTTGTTAGCCAGATCTCTTAATTTCTCATCGTCAGCGGAGGAAAATCTACCTTTGTTCAGCTGATCACACTCGTGTTGTGTTTGCATTTAAAACAGCAAGAAAAGATTCATCATCCGATTCTCTCATGAACTCTTCGATCTCCGCTTCTCTAGATAATTCGTATTTGAAAACACGTCTTGTTTCTCCTCTTGATCTGTCTCTTATTGTGTAACACTCGTATGTCCCAATTGGTTTGAAAATATCTGCGATTATACATTTTCTGCCTTTAAAATAAACTAAAGTTCCTACTTGCAGGGTATCCATTCTATTTGTTTATTGGATTGTATAGGCAGACGAGAATGTGTCCTGCCATTTATCACCCGCCCTGTGAATTGGATTCTCCCGAGTGAACACCCGTGCGTGTCAAGACCACGGGTGTAGATTTCACACGTCACAAAGTTCTTAACCGTGCTAAATCGTCTAATAATTGCACGGTTATCAGTGTGTAATAGGTGTAAGTGTTATAGAATGTCGTATATTCTGTAATGGCTTGTGCCATTTGCAGGTAGGATTTGGCCATATGCTTATTAAGGAGATGCAGGCTGTTGGTCGACATTTTTTCAATAACTAATTGTGTATTCGTTCACTGTTGTTGCAACATGCTTAGAATAGACATTCTCCAGTTGTCGGAGTTTGTTACTTCCTTAACTGTCGTTATGTCTGACAGGAGGAAGTATACAATCTGATGCCATGAGAACGAGAATAGGCTGCTGTAAATAGATTATGTTTGAGGAAGCAGAGAACGTTCATGTCTAGATGATGATTTGTTTTTTTTAATTTCAGTATTTATTCATCGGGTTAAGAGAAGATGATAAATGAGAAAAAAGGGGGGGATCACCATACTTGTTAAACAAATATGGCAACCAAATCTATTCATATCACTTTAAAGCCATAAAACTCAATACATAGGGAGATTTGATTTTTTTCTTCCTTGATACTCATTAAAGCAAACTTCCTGAGGTCAAATTTCCCCCAATTTACTATGATACTATACACATATAGTTCTTACGTATCTGAAAACAGGGGGACGCCAGGCTTTCTTAGAAAATTTTAGCGATATAACAGATAAACTGAGCCTTTCCTGTCCTTTGTCCAAGAGGGGTGGGGAATCGGGTTGGAGTTGGAGAATATTATTGGAGGTTCATGTATAACCATTTATAAGTTTACTTTCTGTTGAAAGTGAATAAGAGTGAATTTTGGGGGATTCCAGAAGCATAACATTCAACATCGGCAGCACTTTGCACCCTACAGTAGTATAAAAGAGAAATGGTCCGATTGTTGCGGGGGCAGGGGAAATGAGGGTGGCTAGGGAAGGTGGATGACGTGACGTCCTGGTCAAAGGTCACGTCCAAGTCATAGGTCATGGTCGGTGAAGGGGTGTGTGATTGAGTAAGTAGGATTTAAAGTCGTTTTCAACCAGGTTTCAGTCATATCACGACGGTTCCTAGATATGTGACAGGACACGAGTCGGTGAAGGGATTGCCAGAGCAACATGGTGAATAGAGAAGAAGTTACGTGACGGGCTGGATTCGATGAGGGTATCAACATGACTCACTCGTTGAGACCGGTCAATGGATGGGCAATCAGTTCATGTGACTGGTTGGGGCGGATGTAAAATTAGGATTTTCAGGGACAATCGGATTAGACAGGCCGTCAAGTGTGTCTAAGTGGGCCTATAGGGGTCCTAAGGGGTCGGAGAGTGTGTCGAGACCGATCACGTGATGTATGGGATAGATGCAAGTTAGGATTTTTTTCCGAAACAATAAAATTCGGAAAACAGACTTTACACCTAAAACTGAGAATTGGTCTAGTCCTACGGGATCATGGAGAGTCTCATCTTGAAACGCTCGGCGTGTGGTGGACGCTTGGGGTGGTTTGGATGGGCGGTGACGTAATCCCGCGGATGTGCAGTCGAGGAGTAGTAACGAAAGTGGTCATTTTGCAGGTACGCTGGGGCATACTTGAGCGATTGAGGGGCCATATTTCGTCCGAATATAGCGTTCAGGGTATCGTCTTGAAAATCTTTTTATGTAGAGGACACTTAGTGTGATTTGGATGGGAAGTGGCGTCATAGTGCGCATGCGCAGTCGAGGAGTAGTAGAGAAAGTGGGCATTTTGGAGTGCACAGGGGCAAATTTGTGCGATTGAGGGGCCCATACTCGATCCAAATATAGCGTGCATGGTCTTGCATTGCATGTGTAAACATGTCCTGGAACAGCTGTTTTCTCATTTTTACAGCATTTTCCAGGGCCTCGGTGGGTGGTAACTCCAAATCCTCCTCCAAGTGGCGCATGATGGTCCTATGCGTGGGATCGCCCTTAATTTCAAGTAGCAGCAGGCAATACTGTTCATAGATTGCCATGGCAGTAAGCCTCTTGTAAGTTATTCTGCCAGGCGTCCTCGATCCGAAAATGAGTGGATAGAATCAGTATCAGTGGATAGACTTTTAACATTCTCTGAATCATTTTCTTCATTAGTGGCTCATCGGCTTCTAATCCACTCGGTCTATTTGTACCATGTATATTCCTCTGGTGCTGCATCATATCGTAGTGCCTGGTGAACGTTCGTCTCCACTCAGGGAAACGGTAAGCCATGTTGTCGAATGTTCACGTTTTTCGGGTAGGGTTAGCATTATAGCCATAACATGGTAACGCCCACAAACGCTTATCTTAAAGCGTTGTCGCCCTAGAGAGATAGCTAAGAAGCTCTGGTTGGTTTAAATAATTACGTTATATACCATGGTCTTAACACTAGCTCATCAAAACGTAGTGACGCACGTCAACGCCCGTCGTTTCGCCTTAACGCCCGTCGTTACGCCTTAACGCTTTATCGCAAAGCCGTAACGCGGTATCGCAAAGCCATAACGTGGAAGCCATGCACACATGTGTTGGCCATTGGCCTTCGACCCTTGAAGGAATTGACGTCATCACCAAAAGTGACGTCATCTCCAGACTATCTCTCATGCATGTGCTCACACACTTTGGTGCCGCCGTTACCTATAGCCTGTAAGTGCCGTATTCATCGGAAAGTATGTCATTACCGGAAGCGACGACATCACTGGAAGTGACGTCATCAATGGAGGTGACGTCATCAGCGAAAGTGACGTCATGGCGCACGGTGATGCCATCTGGACCCTACAACTTGTTGGCGAAAGGGATGCACCAGGATGCACAACCGTGCGACAGGACGTCACTTTCGCTGATGACGTCACTTCAGCTGATGACGTCTTCTCTCTTGATGACGTCACTTCCAGTGACACACACACGTACACTCAGAAGCCGTAATATGAGGACCTACATATTGAAAAGGGAATAATTGTGCAACATTGTAACGACCGTGCAACAACGTTTTGCAACATGGTAACGATCGCCAATACATTATTGAGCGCTCGTTATATTGTTGCACTTTAACTCACTTGAAAATGCGTTTCGAATGAAAAGAAGAAAGACATTAGAAAAACACTTTTTTTAAAGAGAAACTACATTAGGAACATCGACAAAACTTTCTTTTATAAGAGACCCTTTTCGATATGTAAAAAAAGTTCCGAGGACCGACTTCTGGACCTCGGAACAACGTCACTCCTCGGAAAGATAGTAAGAATTCACGCTGTGGACCTCTAATTACGGTTTCTGCGTGCGCACACGCAAACACCTCCACCCCCCCCCCCCACCCCCCCACACACACTCTCCTTACTTGACGTCGTACGGTATAGGATAAGGTGTGTTTAGTTGTATTGGTAATGTATCTGTGTACTGTTGTGTCGTATCGAAGTAGACAGGTTGTGTTTCGGAACTTGAGGACCAAAAGCAAAGACTGAACATGCCCTGACATAAAACTAAAACTGAAAATGAATTCGTTTCAATTACAGGTATGGAATTGATTCCCCAATTTACCCAAGCCTATTGAATCCGATCACGTAAACGGTGGCAGGACATACCTACATGCCGTTTGATGTTTGAACGACGCAGTTTTTTGGACGGCTTTTAAAATCTGATCAACCACAAATTCAATAAATATATAGGAGAGACACATCCGCATTTCCAGTTGATTTAGCCTACTTACAATAAATTATTGATATTGAAGAGCTATTGTCACTTCGAAGCATGATAATTGATGGAAGAAGTGGTTTATAATTAAAGGCGTCACCAGGATTGTAAAGTCTCAAAAGTTCCTCGAGTACAAATAACTGCCACCCATCAAGCTGGACAATGAATAATTTGACATATTTATTATATGAGTGACATGGCCAAAAGAGTGAGACGATCAAGTTATATCCATACTGTGCTTGTCATAGGAGTGTTACTTGAATTGTCTGATTTGCTAATGCATATTACCTGGGATACATCATTCCCTCATATTTTATCCCCGATATGACCAACTCAATCATTGGCGACCTTCAACTCGGGAAGTTTTAGTATCGCCCTCAATTTAATTAGTTATATAGTACCGTACACACATTATGATCCCGCTTTTTATCGCAGTGACTATAATTTTTTTTAAAAGTGGTATTTCTCGTACTATCATGCCGATACATTTGTCAAGAGGGTTAGGCCTTGTTCGACATGCAGCCCCAAATGATATTAAACAATCAATATATTGATTTATATTGAACAATCAATATTGTCGCTTCCGGTAATGACCTAACATCCGGTGAATACGTCATTTACAGGATATAGGTAACGGCGGCATCAGAGGGTGTGCACATGCATGTTATGAAGTCCTTTCCGGAGATGACGTCACTTCTGGCGATGACGTCACCCTTCAAGGCTTAAGGCCCAATGGCCAACGCATGTGAGTGATGGCTTCAGCATTATGGCTTTTCGACACCACGATAAGTCGTTACGATAGAGCGTTAAGGCCTAACGGCGGGTGTTAAAGCGTAACGACGGGCATAGGCGTGCGTCACTACGGATCAGAGCTTTTGAACCATCTATCTAGGTCGTTGCGGGCGTTACTATGTTACGGCCCTACCAGAAAAACGTGCAGTCGACATCTAACCGTCAACAAGGCTTATCGTTGCCTTGAATGTGGACGCACGTTTACCAGACACTACGATATGATGCGGCACCAGAGGAATATACATGGGCACAGAGTCTGAGAGACTGAGTGGATAGAAGCCGAAGAGCCCACTGATGAGGGAAATGATGCAGACATTGTTGAGAGTTTATCCACTGTTACTGAGAGCCTATACCCACTGACAGCCAGGCTGAAGGCTCGGACACTGATGTAGACAGTGAGGAAAGCCTGAGTGAGAAAGCAAGGGTACCTACATTTTGGGATCGTATTATGACATCTGCCATCAATACCCACGCTGCGGCGATCGAGGACGCCGGGCAGGATAACTTGCAAGAGGTTTACATCCAAATGCGCCCGTTCACCAGTCATGGCAATCTACGAACAGTATAGCCTGCTGCCGCCTGAAATGAAGGGCGATCCCAAGCATAGGACTATCATGAAGACTAAGCATCACTTGGTGAAGGATATGGGGTTACCATCCACCAAGGCCCATGACACCCTTCCCGACCACTTAGGACCAATATTTGGCCACCTCCACCCATTTAACGGCCTGTCCAGTCTGTTTTTCGGCCTTTTTCCAATCCAAATCCTAGCTTTACATTCATCCCAGCCCGTCAAGCGACTTCTTTTCTATTCAGCATGTTG
Source organism: Hanleya hanleyi (assembly GCA_036873755.1). NCBI lineage: Eukaryota > Metazoa > Mollusca > Polyplacophora > Lepidopleurida > Hanleyidae > Hanleya > Hanleya hanleyi. The sequence goes on from JAVTVY010011975.1 coordinate 30,846, forward strand.
CCCTGTCAACCCCTTCATCGATCATGACCTTTGACTCGGGCGTGACCTTGAGCCGGACGTGACGTCATCCACCCTCTCCACCTACCCTCATTTTCCCGTGCCCCGCAACAATCGGACTCTTTTGTACTACTCCCTCCAACCATTAAATCTATACTGCCAACTTTTTGGTCAATCTTACATGTGTACTCCACTATCAAAACCGCCAGTAATATGCATAAATTGTTCTGTTGTGTCACATGTCTGTTTTCTGTAGATTTTTATCTTATTTTAATGTATCTGGATACTTTTGTTAGGAAATTCAGCCTGGTTTGAAAAAAAAATCGATCAATCACCATAAGAGCGTCAGCATTACATTCTGATAATCTTTAAAGTTTCAGACGTTTTCGCGCCTAATATGACTGAGTTATGACGAAGCTATAACCGGGGAATGAAGGGGCCGTAACTTCGTATGGAAATTTGTGATTTTTTTTTTGCCGTTTGAAGACCTTAAGGTGGTTCACCTGCGTGTGTTGACCTGTCTACAGAAGCCTGCTTTGTAAAAATGAAAAATTCTACCCAAATCTACTAGAGTTTGTGAGCTCATTATTCAGTAGACATAACAGTAATGAATGCCCATATTCGTTCATCCAGGTGTACACCGAAAAGAAGACAGAAAAAAAAAATTAAAACATTAATTCACGATTGCTAAGTATTCTGGGCGAAATAAAGATTGGTTAATTAATAACCCAGTTAAACTAGTACGGTGAGTGAACAATTAAGTGAGAGTAATATGGGTTAAGGGTAGATGAGAAGAAAGTTGTCATCGAAGGTACTGTTACGATATAACGTGTGGAATTTTGGATAGTGCGTTGTTAAAGGTAACTCCTATACTGACGAGGCATGATTTCAGCTTTGATTTGTAGAGTATGTTTCCTTATCCCTCCCCCACCCATTTCCCCTTCGTCGCTCTACACCGCACTTGATTTACTGTGTTATACTTTTTTCTGTTCGACAACGCCAGGCCACCAGTGCACAAGTGAGTGTGAACCAGAGAAAAACAAGTGAGAAATGACTACATTGTAGTCAAAACCTGCGGCAGTGGCAATAATACAGTGAAAGACATATCAGCGGAGGTAGTGGTAATTGTAGAAAAAAAGCGCCATCTGCAAGTGTTTTCATGCCAAGGGAAGTAATTTTCAACTTCTAACCCACAATAGCAGGAATTGACTAATAGATTTGACACAATATATATATATTCGCTTTCCTCGTTCAAAATCCGACGATGTTGACTGGTCCGTGCCGTCTATACTGAATTGACAGACGAAGTCACAATAATCGCTTTGGCAATGTCTTGGTACAAGTATCGTGAATTCCAAGTTTCAAAACATTCCGTTCAGCCGTTGATTTTTGCAAATCAAAAAGGCTTTCAAATATTTGGAAATCCAAACAAATTTCAAGGATTTAGTCATAGCGCGAACATCTACGCTCTTCAGTCTCCTTTCTCGCTTACTTTGCCGAGCAAAATGGAAAATTTATATTTCCGTCAAAGTTAATTTTCAATGAATTTATTATCAGGTCTATCACTTTGATCTGTGAAACTATGGAATGGGGTTGAAGGCTTTATCGAATTGTTCAAGAGGCATAATGACATTTTTCACGATTCAAATTGAGGCCTGTGACAGTCTTGATATTCGATTAGAATAATAAATTAAGTTTCTGCATTTATGTGCGTTATCATCTGCAAACTAAATACGGTACCTTGACACTCTTTTCCATGCAGCAAGCCAATATCAATACATGGTTTGCTCCTTCTATACAAATGATTACCTATTTCATCCTTAGGAGATATCACCTCATCCGACATGTTTGGTCAAGCCTTTTCGAAGGTTGATAATTTTATTAATTTTTTTTTTAAGTCAAATTCTGCAAATAAGAAACATTTCTTGTCAGTATCTATGGATATCGCCCTATAATCAATTCGCGAATATGTTTGTCATTAAGTCATTCGGGAGGTGATTTAAGTGCGAAATTTCAGGGTTAGTTCACTAAACAAGGTCTGTGTGTATAAGAGAATCATGTCGAATTCTCGTTATTATCTTTTGGTACATCAAATTATTGCATTCGCGAAAATGACTTCCAAGTCAATATGAAAGGTATCAAAATAAATTTAAAAAACTCTCAAGGAAATCAAGGTCCTAGCTTTTGACAACGAGATCAAATAGATCGCTTTTATGGTCAGTATCTGCTAATATATGACGTAATTTCATTCGTAAAACTAATTGACAAAGTAACGTAAATTGTGAAGTGTAGAACCAGTAAGTTCTAGCAGAAATGGGCTCTGACTTGAGAGAATGATGTCAAATGCAACATGTTTCTGCCTGTTGTCTGCTGATACACATAAGTATTGATTTTACGGAAGTGATTAATGCAATTCTAAAGGGATTATGAGTGCGGAAGAGGACGAGAACATCAATACCAGCGAAGCAAGGCCCTGGCTTGCGAGAATGAGGATAGAGGGACTGTGTTCCGAAAGAGGATCATTCGAAATAGCTATGTGCCAAATTTCATGCTTGTAACCGAAAGTACACAATATAACTATGATGTACTGTTCGCGCATAGGTTGTCGGACTAATTAAGTACTACATAGTCATTTATGTATTATAAAACCGTTTGCGCATAAAGTCAGTTTTGAGTATTATCAATGAGTCGGTATAGCTAAGACATTGACAACGAGGTCAAATAGATCGCTTTTATGGTCAGTATCTGCTAATATATGACGTAATTTCATTCGTAAAACTGATCATATTTCCATATATGCGAATTGCTTGGGGGTAAAGTTAAACATCTTTATTCGGTGAAAGTTGCTGAGTTGTTCCGCTTACTTCTGAAACGTAATTGTTGCGTTTGTTTTTATGATGCATGATCTATAATTTGATACCAAGTATTATTCAATGTTAATCATAATGATAATGCGTTACTTGTTATGCTTCTTCGCCAATTTGTGTTTTATCTAGATTGGGTAGATAAAATGATTACTAGAAGTAGTGAACTTATTTTTCTACTTTCTAAGACAGTCGCCTGGGACTGTATGCAAATTAGCTGAACCCCCGACAAGGTTGCGGCTCATCTTCTTTGGTATATAAGAAATCCAAGGATCTTAAATTGTGTATACATCTGCATACTGTTCAATGAAAATGGTAATGTCTGAAGACAGTGACTGATGTGACGACCGACAGCTTTAAAGCGACTGACGTAAGAGAATTGAAGTCTGAACGGAAATCAACGAAGCAATAATTCATTCTACCGAATATAGTTGCAAATGAATTCAAACGCGCTTGAAGACAGTGGTGTCATGTGAGATCGGAGGTTGAAAATAAAAGTGTGGCAGAGATCACACTCTCTTAGCGCATGCGCATTTCAAAAAGTCACAAGAACAAGAACAACGCGAGCCTCCCGTAGACCTGCGTGCCGCAGGTAAAAAGACATATCGACGAGTGAATTACACTGGACGAGTCTCTATTTCATATGTTCTATTTATCAGTAATACCTAAATGACGTTTAATAAAAAAAAATAATAATAATAAAAAAAATAATAATCATAATAAAAAAAAACAATCCTAATGGAAAATAATATTTGAAAAAAAAATGTTTCAAGCATTTCTTTATAAGCAGAGTTACTTCCCTTCATTCCCATGAAATATGAAACAAGGGCTGGATCCAGTCTACGCGCTAACTAAATGTTCGCAAATAAGGGGTCAAGTGAACACAATAGAACGACAACCACAGTCGGCATCTGATTGCGGCATTCCGGCTATAAAAATATACTTAAAATATTTTAATATTAAAATTATTGTTTTAGTATTAAAATATTCCAGTTGGTATGACAGAATCTGTTCATATACACGTTAACATTTAGACTTCTCGATTAATATGTGATTGTGGGTCCAGCGACAAAGGTGTCTGGGAATTGGCACTCGCTCGGGATGAATCATAGTAAAATTTCGAACCCTGAGAAAACTGGTTGGCAAAGGTAAAGTTTGAGGAATTTTACATGTCACTAAAGTCTATAGTGTTTCTGCCTTGTAGTCTCACTAAATAGTTAGATTGAAAATCCAATCTATCAGATTAGAATTAGTGACCAATCTATTCGATTGAATATTTCATCTATTAGATTGAAAATTTCAATCTATTATATTAAATTTTCTGTCTACAAACAGATTCATTTGATCGTTTTCAATCTATTAGATTGAATATTTTTCAGTTCGGTAAAAGGTTGGTCACTAATTTCAATCTGATAGATTGAATTTCAATCTAATTATTTTAGAGTGTGATAATTCTGACAAAGTAATAGTGATTTTTAGGAACTCGGGAAATGGAGTATTAGTCTACGGAGCCGTGGAAGGGACATGCGTTTTATTTATATTTTCACCCTTAGGAAAACAGAATTTTTTTCCTTTTTCTTTCAAAACTTGTGAAAAAGAAATTTTATTTATATTTTCGGTATTCGAAAAACAAATGGATGATAATTCTATAAGGAAACGATACTAAAGGAAAGTTTTCATTGGCTGATTATCTCGGGGCCCTAGATATTATCTCGGGGTCCAAGATAATTGACCAATGAGAGCCTGCGATTCTCGTACCATAGCCCACTATGCTGCTTTCTCATTGGGCAATTATCTAAGGGCCCGAGATAATTCAGTTGATGCAAAAGAAGAAAAACTTTTATTTTGACGGCCAGAAAAATAAAAAAAAATTCCCTTTTCACTGACGTGGAAGGGACATGCGTTTTTTTGTTTTTTTTTCGAAGACCGAAAATATAAATAAAACGTCTGTCCCTTCCACGGCTCCGTATTAGTCGGAGTCATTAGTCAAACACACCGGATTTTCGTGAAATTGAGAATAGCCCTAGTGTCCACCCGCCCTCTCCCACACACACTCTTTGCTTGTCATCGTGTACGGTGTGGCACATGATCAGGTGGGGTTAGTTGTATTGGTAATGTATTTGTTTACTTTTGTGTCGTATCCAAGTGGACAAATTGTGTTTTTGAACTTGAGAATCACATACAAGGACTGAACATGCGCTGACATAAATATATAAAAGAAAACAAAACTCGTTTCCATTACAAGTATGGAATTGATTCGTCAATTTCTCAACCGCATTGAATCCGATCACGTAAACGGCGACAGGACATGCCTGCATGTTGTTTGATGTTTGAACGACGCAGTTTTTTGGACAGCTGTTAAAATCTTGTGTGGACTTGTGTGTGAAAATAGGGCAGATATGTATTGTCACTATTGTCGAATATGCCTAAACTTGAGAAAGGTGATTGACTGGACCTGATCAACCACAAATCCATTAAATAAAAAAGACAGATACATCCGCATTTCCAGTTGATTTAGCAAACTTACAACAATTTATAGATATCGAATAACAGGTTTTGTCACTTGGAAGCATGATAATTGATGGGAGAAATGGTTTATAATTAAAGGCGTCACCAGGATATTGACAACAATCGACAACAGTTGTGAAGTTCCAAAAGTTTCTCGTGTACAAATAACTGCCATTCACAAAGTGGGGCAGTGAATAATATAACTTATATATTATATGTGTGACATGACCCACAGAGTGAGAAGAACAAATTATATTCATGATGTGCTTGTCATAGGAGTGTCACTTGAATTGCCTGATGCAAGTTTTCTGGGATATATCATTCCCTCATATTTTAACTCAATGACGACTTTCAACTTAGGGGAACTTTTAGTATCGCCGTCAAAGTTAATTATCTTTTTAGTACCTCACACCCTTTAGGCCCCATAAAAAAAATGCCTTGTTTCCCATCACTGACTTTTCAAATAGTCGGACGGGCGGTCCTTTTTTAGGACACAGGAATGGTTCAGTTCATTCAAGAATCCACTGATATTAAGATAGTGATAGTCTAATTTGGAATATAATGGAATACAATTCATTATAAAGTTTCATTTTGTACACAGTCTTGCTAAAGATTGAATAAATACATTGGATAAATCGGCAAAAATCCCATGGCGTTTGTATTTCCATTCTCACCTCCTGCATACTGTTATATGTGAGGTCATCTCATTCTGATTTCGTAGTCGCAAACTCTCCATTCCTATGCAGGTAGACAGAACTCGAAGGATGGTAATGATAAAATCTGAATCATTGTGATTTGAAAGGAAAAAAATTGTGGGTGTTTTATTCCAGCAGGAATCAATAAGCTGAGCTATTCTCACGAAATGGAGAACATGACGATCATGAATATTACCTTGGGCAGTCATACCACAAAGTCCACTAGCCATGAAACTATATATCACTGGGGAATAGAACAACGTAAGTTCTTCAACGGAAAATACATATCAAATACATGTATATACGACTATGCAGTGACAATGCTGCAGATGTTGTATTCCTGTGTTACTACTATACATTTATATACGACTAAAAATTTATACACAAACAGAACGAAAATGAGATTACAACCCTAAAATTGCAAACAGCGCGACAATATCACGGACATGTCGCCTTGATTACAGCGAAGATACTTGTCATTGAAAGACCTTCAATGAGGTCCAATTACAGATAAAAAAAATAACAGAATTATTATCAGTCTTGGGTAGGACGACTAGATAAACATCTTCAGTATCTTCACACACAAAACAGTCAAGTAAGAAGTCTCGATCCAGGACAGTATCTACTAATCATGACATTCAATGGCGCACAGAAGAAACATGAAGTTGCGGGCAAGGCCCGGGTAATCACACAAGGTAAGACTGTCGCGTATAAAATCTTGACATCATCCCAGCCCCTCTGCCACAACAAGCATTCGTAGCGCGCCACAGCAGTCGCTGGTGTGAACCCAAGTCTGTTCAGCCTTATTTTCATACCAAAAGAAACATCAACAAGGCAGGTGAGAAAAAAATAAAAAATAAAAAATAAATCGGGGCGGGCGAAAAAATCAGGGCGGGCGGTGATGGGAAACAAGGCATTTTTTATGGGGCCTTATGGTGCCGTTTTTTTTCTATTGCAATTGCTCTATACTTTATTGTCCCCCGCCGCAACGCGGCCGGGGACTTTAAAATGGTTCTTGATTCTATGTGTCCGTGCATGTCCGTGCATGTCTGTTGGAATGATTACTTCCTAACGCTTTGTTGGATTCTTCCGAAATTCGGCATACGCATTCCTTGCGACAAGACGCCAGTCGGTATCGCGTTTCAGCAACATCTGCCTGAAGGTGGCGCCACTGGGTTCTTGCTTCTATGTGTCCGTGCGTGTCCGTGCATGTCCGTGCATGTCTGTTCGAATGATTACTTCCTAACGCTTTGTTGGATTCTTCCGAAATTCGGCATACGCATTCCTTGCGACAAGACACCATTCGGTATCGCATTTCAGCAACATCTGCCTGAAGGTGGCGCCACTGGGTCAAAATGGTTCTTGCTTCTATGTGTCCGTGCATGTCCGTGCATGTCTGTTCGAATGATTACTTCCTAACGCTTTGTTGGATTCTTCCGAAATTCGGCATACGCATTCCTTGCGACAAGACGCCATTCGGTATCGCATTTCAGCAACATCTGCCTGAAGGTGGCGCCACTGGGTCAAAATGGTTCTTGCTTCTATGTGTCCGTGCATGTCCGTGCATGTCTGTTCGAATGATTACTTCCTAACGCTTTGTTGGATTCTTCCGAAATTCGGCATACGCATTCCTTGCGACAAGACGCCAGTTGGTATCGCATTTCAGCAACATCTGCCTGAAGGTGGCGCCACTGGTTCAATATGAATCTTGCTTCTTTGTGTCCGTGGATGTCAGTTACAAGCGATAACTTCCAAACGCTTTCTTGGATGCTTTCGAAATTTGGCACACGCATTCTTTATGAGAAGACGCGGTTGCGTACTGGATTTCAGTAACATTTGCCTGAAGGTGGCGCCACTGAGTTTCGCTTTTTCATGCCCGTTCCAGTTAAAATGGGTCTTGCTGTCTTTGTGTCTGTGTCTGTTCAAATCCTTTACAGGCGATAACTTCCAAAAGATTTGTCGGATTCCTTCGAAATTTAGCATATACACTCCTTGTGACCAGACATGGGTTGGTATTGCGTTTCAGCAAGATCCACCTGAAGGTGGCGCCACTGGGTCTTGTTCCAATCTTCTGTTCATGTCTGTGGTTTCCATTCAAATTCTTCACAAGCGATAATTTCCAAATGCTTTGTCTAATAATTAGGCATCCCTAAATGCCTAAATGCGTTTGTCATTTGTTCTTCTTTCTTCCGCTTCTCGCTGTTTTGAATTTCATGTCGCTTTAAATGAAGGACACCATTTTCTTAAATTTGCTGTCCAGTCCTTCTATTCCACATCATATGATTTACACTAAAGCTTTTGCAGGCACCATATTTTTTTTTCAGAAGTATAATATGAAATAACTGGCGGGGGAATCCCGCAGTACCGAACCTGTGTTAGTTTTGAATTTTGTGTCGACATTTCCTTCAACTTTGCTATGAAATCATTCTTTTCCACATCATATGATTTACCCTAAAGCTTTTGCATGAACCTTATTATATTTCAGAAGTATAATATGAAATAACTGGCGGGGAAATCCCCGCAGTACCAAACCCCTGTTTTTTTTAAATTTCGTGTCGTCTTAAATGAAGGACAACATTTTCTTCAATTTTGTTATCAAATAATTGTATATCACATCGTATGATTTACCCTAAAGCTTCTGCAGGAACCATTTGTGTCCACAGTGTAACTTACTATATTAATTACAACTGAGTTCCTAAAGTTTGGGTGCACACTGTGCATATGATCAATTTCCTGAATTGAATTGAATTCCACCTTGTGGTTTTTCGGACTGTGATAGATGATGGCATGCAGTTGTCAGTGTGGTTGTTTCATGTACAGGGAGCTTTCTATGGCTTTCATGTCAGCACACCTACCACTACCCTCAAGAAGAGCATGTCCCCATCCCCAGGGCGCCGAGCCGCACCCTCTATCTCCCAAACTAGCCCTCGCCCGACCCTCATATATTGTGTTTGAGCATATATATCTCCAATATATCTTGGCAGAAGCTGAAATTTGTGTGTTGTCTGCAATATTGGGATAATATTGGGATAATTGCAACCCCAAAAGGTTTCAATTTATCAGGCACAGACCCATGTTTTTGTATTTGGTAAATGGATCCCTTGTCTACATGTATATATTTTTGCTTGGAATTGTTTTTCTTGCCAATCCGCTTCTGGGTGGCGCCACCTTGGGCCAAATTAAATTGCATCTCCAGACAATAACTTTTGAAAACCTTAAGGATTCTTTCCAAATTTGGTGTGGTGGTACCTTGTCTCAAGATCTGGCTTGAGAATGTTTTTCATGTTGATAGGGGGACTACCTGAAAGCTAAGTTAAGTGTTTCCAGACAATAACTTTTAAACACCTGAACCGATTCATTCCAAACTTGGTGTGTAGGTACCTCGCCTCAATTTCTCGTTTGGCATTGTTTTTCATGCCGATCCACTTATAGGTGGTGCCACCTGGGGGTAAATTTAAAATTGTTTCCAGACAATAACTTTTTAATACTTAATAATGAACTTGGTATACATGTACCTTACCTGAAGGTTTCACTTGGGATTGTTTTTCTTGTCGATCTGCTCATAGGTGGCGCCACCTGTAGGCCAAGTTAACATTTTCTATTTCCAATGTCAAGGGATCTTGCTTGAAGATCTCGGTTGGGATTATTTTTTATGCCTATCTGCCTACACATGGCGCTACCTGAGGGCCAAGGTAAAATTGCATTTCCAGACAGTAACTGTTGGACCTTAATGGATTCTTTTAAATTTGGTATGTGGATACCCTCAAGTTATCTTATGGGGCCATGTTAATGATGTTTTTCCTAAGTTTTACGTTTTTACTTTCTTCACAAATGATGAATGTTTCCTTTACTAAAGATGCAAAAGGCATGCCTCCAATCGTATTCGATCGACTGTATCTAGTTGCATATGCATTCCTTGTGACAAGATGTTGATTGGTATTGCGTTTCAGAAAGATCTGCCTGTAGGTGGCGCCATTAGGGTTCTTTCCGTTCTTTTGTGCTGCAAGCAATAACTTTGAAACGCTTTGAAATGTTGCTCGAAATTTGGTTTCCGGGCAATAACTTGAGAACTGCTCATCAAATTCTTCCCAAATTAGGCATGCATATACATTGTACCTTGCCATGAGATGTTGCTTGGGAGTGCGTTATCCACTTCTGCTCAGAAAGTGACGCCACCTGATGACAAAATCTGAGATTTGTTTTTGGCCAATAACTTGAGAACTGCATGCTCATCGGATTCTTCTCAAATTTAGCATGCCAGGAGATGTTGCATGGGATTGCCTTTCACTCACTTGCACTTACAGGTGGCGCCACCTGGTGGCAAAATCCCAAATTTGTCTCCGGGTAATACCATGACCTAAGATGTCGCTTGAGATTGCATTTCGCCCACTTGCGCCTATAGGTGGCGCCATCAGGTGTTAAAATCAAAATTTGTTTTCAGCTATTAACTTGAGAACTGCTCATCGGAATCTCCTCAAATTTGGCATGCATGTATCATGCCAGGAGATGTTGCGTGGGATTGCGTTTCGCTCACTTTTACTTACAGGTGGTGCCACTTGGTGGCGAAATACCAGATTTGTTTCCGGGTAATAACTTGAGAACCGCTCGTCAGATTCTTCTTAAATCTGGTATGAATATATCATGACATATGATGTCGCTTAGGATTGCGTTTCGCCCACTTGTGCTTACAGGTAGCACCACCTCGTGTCGAATCTAAATTTGATTTCGCTCATCAGGTTTTTCTCCAATTTGGTATGCAGGTACCATGCTATGATATGTTCTTGAGATTGTATTTCACCTGCTTTTGCATACTGGTGGCGACACCTGGTGGAAAAAACTGAAATTTGTTTCTGGCAATAATTTGACAACTGCTCATCGGATTCTTCTCAAATTTGGTATTCATGTGTCATAAGATGTCACTTGGGATTGTGTTTCGCACACTTGTGCATACAAATCTAAATTTGGTTTCCGGGCAATAACCCCCTCTTCAGATTCTTCCCAAAGTTTGTATGCTGATACACCATGTCATGAGATGATCCTTGGGATTGCATTTCGCCCACTTGCACCTACAGGTGGCGACACCTGGTGGCAAATTTAAAATTTGGTTTCCAGACAATAGGTTGAGGATGCATTCAGCTTGTCAAATTTGGTTTTCAGATAATATGCCTTGAGATGTCACTTGGGGTCGCTTCTCGGTTACATAATTTCCATGCTTCATTGCATGGAAGCTAATTTACAGAAGCAAAAAATGTTCAGTCAACCGTTCTAAGTTGATTTTAAAACTTGGGAAGGCAGAATTAAGACCCTCCGCATCCAACGCCTATGAAGTATAGCAGTTGCCTCCCTCATGTATATCCCCTCGAGACCAACAATGCTAAAAAATTTGCTGCCATTTCGGCGGGGGACTTGGCATCCTCTGGCTGCTTGTTTTAAGAGTTCTCGAACTAGCATGCCGATACATTTGTCAGGAGAGATAGGCCTTGTTCGACATGCAGCCCCAAATGCTATTTAACCATCAATATATTGGTTTATATTGAACATTCAATATAAATCAAACTTATTAAATATCATGATGGTCTGCATGTCGAACATCCTCGCGATCCAGTGTATCGATCGATCAGTTAGTATCGATACACGGGCTTGGTTAGTTACCGATACCCATAGTGGTTCTGGGTACAAACAGCTCTAGAGCTCAAGCCAGCTCATCACGCCAATCCGCGGCGAGGTTTGAGATGTCAATTTCATCGCTGGCCAATTAAGTAGTACTGTGATGACAGACTGAAATCGACATCGGGAGTCAAAGCATTAACCTCGGGTTTGGGATACCGAAATGCCAAAAACCAGGGGGAAGGGGGATGAAATGTACGAGATTGTATAATAGGACGGTCACTCGAGAACTCATTCGAATCACTAAAAATGTCCAGGTCAACCCCTCTCCGAGGATTTAGGATTCATCTGAACTTCACCTGGTGAAGTTGCATGTCGGGCTGTATTTCGGCCTACACACACACGATCTTAAAAAATTCAGGTACACTTGGAAGGTCCGAACAATTAATTTAAAATTAAACTATAAAAAAAATATTCAGATCACACGGGGTTGTGACAGAGTCACTTAAGATTAACCCTGTACCACACTCATGACACTAGACATTTAAACACGCCAATCTAACGAGGCCAGATTTTCTGGTTGTCGAGCTCATGACAAGAGTTTCTGATTACCTCAAGCTCTGTACTGGAAATAGGCAATAACGAAGTCCGAGTACATATCTAACGATATCTAAACGGGCCCGTGCGAATGTAAGGACCGATTCTGAAAGATGGACACTGTAGCAGACGGTCATGCTAAACACCGACCGGAACCGCCCGGGGACAGCCCAGGACCGCCCGGGACATAATCTTACCGCCCGGGGCTACCAATGTCATAGGCCTACAGACTGTTAAGATTCAGCACTATCCCCGGTTTGAAGGTCGTATTGCCATTATACGACTAACGTGTGACGTTTGTTATGAATTCCACGAAAAACTACGCTTACCTGCTTACCTTCAAAAGAGACCGTTATGTGAAACTTTAAGCGCTGAACTTCTCGAAATTTAAATTCTATATATCAACTTAAATTTAGACTGATATTGTATTATGCTCCAAGGGATTGTCATTGCAAAACTCTTGAATTAAAAATTGTGAATATTACTCGATAAAGTATGCGCAGCAAGACTACCTGTGATTGTGTGAACGTCCGATTCCTGGCGAATCTGTGAATACGACACTGATCGATGGTGTTTTGCAGATTCATTCTTATTGGATATGAATTTGTGTTATGTCGATGTACCATCGTGACTTTGCCGTGGCGGAATATTGACATGAATAGATCCCGTCTCAAAGTAAATGACTCAACAAAATAACAAAACATCATCCCGTTTCTGCTAATCAGCAATGCATGGGTCTGGTACCGTACAAGGACTCTTAGGAGAGAAGATACCGTAGTTAATTTTAATCAGATAGATTCGACTGCAAATGAAACCATACTTTGGTATAATGCACATCTTGGAGTTACGGGGATACTTTCAACTATGTAACGCTCCTATATATAATTTTCTTTTGAAATACAAGAGATAGAAGCTTTCAATTCGGAGTTTTACAACTTGATACTTCCAATTTTGCGACACGGAAAGCTGAAATACGGGAGCAGTGTCCAGCTTCAGCTTTCCATCTTACTTTCAAATTACGTAAATCTGGAATACGGGAGCAATGTACAGCTTTTCATCTTTTTACTCAAAATTTTGTGAGTTGGAATGCGGGAATACGGGAGCGATGTAGAGCTTTCCATCTTCCGACTGTGAATTAAAAAAAAAATGGAAAGCCACATTGTTAAGTGTTACACGTGGAATGATCCACAGAAGAAAATAATACAGAATGTCAAGTTGAACCTTCGAACCTGTGTGGTGCCGGGCGATTTCCGGACGGTCCCTGGCGACGCCCGGGCGTTTCTGGGCGGTCCCGGGCGGTGTTTAGCAGGATCCGTAGCAGAGTGGACTATGAATAGAATGGGGTGAAGTTAGCCAACCGTGACGAAAGTATTACACATCTCCAAAAGATATGGGAAATTCGGAACGCGGGATGGTGTGGTTCCATATTTATGACGATTTTCCCGTATTTAGCAATGTTAACATAATGGGAGCCTTCTTTCAAAGCTCCGGCGAGTCTTCATCCCTAGCCATGTTTCGTCTGCAAAAGCATGACAAAAAGCGTATTCGCCAGGACTGAGATCAGTTGTTTATTAAGGGTCTTTCCGAACCGCCTTCCTGACCTCATGACCTTTCCGAATATGCCAGACATATGTGGAAAAGTTTGATACATATGTGGAAAAGTTTCGCACTTATGTTAAATAAATTAACTATTTCACTTATGTATAAAATAATTTTACATATGTCTAAAACTTTTCAACGTATATGTGAAAATAAATGCGCACTTTTATACATACGTGTAATATTTTTTACACATATGTTGAAAACTGTTTAACATATGTTGTTGAAAACTGTTTAACATATGTTGTTGAGAACTGTTTAACATATGTTGTTGAAAACTGTTTAACATATATGCAAAGGTTTCGACATATGTCAAATAACCCATTAAGTACCGAAACGGCTTGCCATACTAGTTGGAGTGCTAATTTGGACACTTTGCAATCAAATGACGTTATTTTTTGTTAACTACAGCTACAATTGATCAGCTTAGTTAAAACGATTTTTGTCGCGAAAAATCACAAGATATTTCAGGTACCCCACGGCACCAAACAAACCATGCAGCCAGTGCCATTGACATTGCACTGAGGGCAGGGGGACCCTTGCTGCAAATTCCTTGTGCATCAAAGTCTTAGTGTCAGTTGCCAAAATGGATAAAATTGAAGAACAGTATCTCCTTGATAAAGTGCACGTTGTTGAGAAACATTTGATCAGGGATCAGCGCCCAGAAAATTGAATTCCCCGCCAAAATTTGAGGTGAAAAACAATTGATTTATTTTATCAAAATTGATTTTTCGATAGCAAAAAATAACCCAGTGGATAAAATTTTGAACTCGGATGCGTTTCAACTCCCTTTTCAAACATGCGTAAAATTGGATATCCGTGAACGGCACGACGTATCCAAAATAGCACTCATCCGAAGCCATTACCACTGAGTGCTACTTATTCCATTATGCTTGATATGATTGTTGGCTGGCCGAAGTGCTCCGCCGTCAGACTCACTCAGCCCAGTCCATCACTGAGAACACTCCGTCACACAGACCAATGCTGAATATGTAATGCTGGCCACATTGGGTTGAACAGCCATGTTCACCGGTGCGTTACGAAAGGCGGCCACTGTCCTATAAACGATATCAGAGTTCGGCTAGGGAGGTCTGCCTTACTGCTTAAAGGTCGTTAGTGGCTCTATGGGGGGTAAATAGATTAATTGAATCACGTTAATTAAAGTTTTGGTTGCACGAGCATCACTCACGAAGATGGCAACAAAGATCAGAGAACAAGACTTCATAAGTACAAACTCAATTGTAAAACGGGCTCTTATGTGAACCACCGTAACCATGGAACCATGGAAGGACATGAAAAAAAACTGTTTTCGAAATTATCGCAGACTCTGGCATAATTATCACGGACCCCGAGATAATAGTCCAATGAAAACTCATATGACGGGATAAAACGATTACGAGATGTTATAATTTGGAATAGTATCATATCTCCATTCATGATCTCCATTAGGCGACGAAAATAATGATAAGGACCGGATAATTAATTCATCAAATGGTTATTTAAAACTGAAGATCGAAATATCATACGTCATCAATTGCAGCGTTTTGGAATTACAAAGTGCTTATGTTTTCAGTACTTATGAACCCATGGTAATGCTCGTCCGTGGCAAAATGTGTAATGGAATATCCTAACCCTATTGTTAAAAGCTGTGGGATTAGAGATAAAAATTTCCATGGACGAGATAATCGGAATTTTGGAATTATGTTACGGAATTATATTTGGTTGAAGTTGCGTTGCATTTCGTGGAATTGATGACGGATGCTCACTTAGTAGTAGTATAGTAGGAAGAAGACTGATTTCCGATGAAAAATGATGGTAAAAAATGATGGTGTGGTGTGAGGTGGCGCTGAAGTCACGATGACGTCACATCCGGCACGTGACATCCGGGTCACATCCGGGTCAAAGGCCACATCCGGGTCACTTCCTGTGACGTCACAGCCGGGTCAAAGGTCACTTTCGGTCACGTGACGACCCAGCAAGAGTGATCTCCCCTAAGTCCCAGTGACTGTTAATCTCATGCATGTGTGGGATAGGGGTGGTCATTTTTTTCTTGTGAATTTTACTATGGGGTGTGGCCTTTTTTTGCTTCACCTCGAGTTGTAAAACACGATGGGAGGGGTCTCGAGGCCATGCATTTAAGCTTTTTTTTGAAAAGTTACTGTGCGCATGCGCACTGGGCAGGCAGAGCTGGGTGGACGTTTTGGGGTCTAGGTGGGCCCATAGTGGTCCGATTGGGTCGTGTGAGGTGTTAGTGTGAAGCACTCGTCGGAAGCATCCAACTGGAAGGGTGGGGGGTGGAACTGACGTCATTCTGCGCATGCACAGTAGAAAAAGTGTATTGGAATGGAGGTTTTGGGGTCTAGGTGGACCCATAGTGAACCGAATGCGTCGTATGAGGTGTCATCGTGAAGCATTCGTGGAGGTCCATCCGGATCGGCTAGTGTCCGTTTTCAACATTGTGCGCATGCCCAGACAGGAAATTGTGAGAAAAGGGCATTGGAAGGGACGTTTTGAGGTCGAGGTGGACCCATAGTGGTCCGAATGGGTCGTGGGAGGTATCAGTGTGAAGCCCTCGTAGTTGAGCGTCTAACTGGATGGACTTGGGGTGGGAATATCGTATATCTGCGCAGGCGCATTAGAAAAAGGGTATTGGAATGGCCGTTTCGGGGCCTAGGTGGGTCCATAGTGGTTCGATTGGGTCGCATGAGGTGTCATCGTGAAGCATTCGTGGAGGTCCATCCGACTGGACTAGTGTGTTACCCGTTTTCAACATTCTGCGCATACGCAGACAGGGAATTGTGAGAAAATGACATTGGAAGGGACGTTTTGGGGTCGAGGATGACCCATTCTGCTCCGAATGGGTCGTGAGAGGTATCAGTGTGA
This sequence comes from Hanleya hanleyi, assembly GCA_036873755.1. NCBI lineage: Eukaryota > Metazoa > Mollusca > Polyplacophora > Lepidopleurida > Hanleyidae > Hanleya > Hanleya hanleyi. The sequence goes on from JAVTVY010011975.1 coordinate 47,596, forward strand.
AGCTCTCTTTGGGGAATGTCCAACTGGATGGGTGAGTCGTGGGAATATCGTCTATCTGCGCATGCGCAGACCGGAGATTATGGGAAAAGGGCATCGAAATGAACGTAATGGGCGTACTGGGTCGTGTGAGGTGTCATAGTGAAGCGCTCCTCCAGGCCGATCAAGTCATGGGTGGCTACATGTTTTCACAGGAAAGAAATGGCGTCGTAGAAATGAGAATGTTGTTGTTGTTGTTGAGATAGTGTAGCCTCTCAATTTCGAAAAAAGTCAAGGGAAGTGATCCAGTTTAGTAGTACAGAAAGCAGAACCTGTCAAGGTTATTTTTTGGGGGGAATTTTCTGGGGAAACCCCTGTTCTATTTATAGATCACTCGGGAGTAGTAGAGAAAGGGGAGTTTCGGAGGTGCAATGGAGTGCGTTTGGAGGTGATAAGAGCCTTGTTCGAACTGGCTACATGGTAGTGTTACCTGTGTGTGTGGTGGTGTTGGTGGTGTGGTGTGTGTGCTTGTGATGGTGTGTGTGATTGTGTTGGTGGTGTGGTGTGTGTGTGTTTGTGGTGGTGTATAGTGGTGTGTGGTTGTGGTGGTCGCCGTGATGGTGGTGGTGTTTGTACAGATAGGGATTAACACGTGCCCCTCACCAGTCCATGTGTGAGTGAGTGAGTGAGTAAGTGAGTGAGGCGTGCCCAACGCCCGTGAGGTGTGCCCAACGCTCGTCTTAACGCATTGACGCACTAACGATGGTGAGAGAGTGAGTGAGTGGTTAGATAAGGTCGTTTGTACACCATTAGTCTCAGTCTGTGTCCACCCCTTGCGTCTTAACGCCATGATGTAGACAGATGAGAGAAAAGGAACAACAGCAACAACAACAAGGATGACAGGATGGGGATGTTACAATTCTCGCTCGTAGGTTCTCGTCCAGTCAGAATCCGTTGTTTGAGAAAGTTCATTTTTCGGTCACTTATCCGTTTGTCCTAAGCATCTCCGGACAGTCCAGGATACTGGAACTCTGAGCTCTTACTTCTCCCATTGGTAGGCAGAGAAGGGAGATGGAAGGGCTCCTCGACACTGGGACCAATCTCCATCGGCTCTTCAATTCGGGTCGGCGGATCGACCTCCATGGGTTCTTCCATTCGAGGATGCATTTCCATGGGAACTGAAATATCCTGTCTTGAGAGTGGCGAGAGTGATCTGTGTATGACACTTTGGTGACGTCTCAATCGACTGGGATGCTTAAAGACTATATCACACTGCATGTGTGTGATTACGTAAACTGCCCAGGCGATGACAAGGCTTCGAACAAGTCGTACACGTGAACATCGTAGTAGAGTGTCTGCTGAATGGAACGTCAACTGTGCACGTCTTTAGGAAACGCTTGCTTTTATGGAGGGTAACGCCCGCCAACGCCTAGCTGAATGTTTCAACGCCCTGGTGAAATAGCTCAGAAGCTCTGATTTTCTAGATATTCCATAGAATTGCCACTAATTCATCGAAATGCAGTGACGGCCGTCAACGCCCGTTGTTACTCCTTAACGCCCGTCTCAACGCCTTAACGCCCTATCTTTACGCCTTAATTACAACACATATAAGGGAAGTGGGAAGGGGTGCCGACATACTGACTGCGTCACATGACTTCACAGAATAGTCCTCTGGTTAACCTATTCTAAAGCACATACCAAGAATCTAACGATTCGTGATATGTATTGTATCTCAGGTACGCTTTTATTGTACCTGTTCATGTGGCAACTTGGATGATATGACCACACGGCCCCTAGCACCGGCATAAGCGGTATTAGATACAAATCTAGAGAGCTATGATGGAAATGCTCTGACAACTCGTATACTGGTAATTGGTGAGCTGTTTCGCTGTGACAACTCGTACATTGGAGATTGGTGAGCTGTATCGTCGTCAGATGTAAATGACGGCATTTAACACAAAAGACTAGTCTGTAAGGCCCGATGTCGACCCAGCATCAACTTCCCACAAATGCCAACATATATCAAAGACCAAAAGGTCTGTACAGGGGGCGGGCCTCGGGGACGAAACGTCCACCAGCAGAATCCCGCCATATACAGGTAAAAATTACAACACATATAAGGGAAGTGGGAAGAGGTGCCGACATACTGACTGCGTCACATGACTTCACAGAATAGTCCTCTGGTTAACCTATTCTAAAGCACATACCAAGAATCTAACGATTCGTGATATGTATTGTATTAACGCCCGTCCCAACGCCTTAACGCCCTATCTCAACGCCTTAGCGCCTTATCTCAACGCCTAAACGCCCAATCGTAACTCCTTTAGGCATTGTCAACTATCCAATCACACGCACATATTCTGACAATTGGCCTTGATGAAAGTGACGTCATCACTGGACATTGCCGGAAGTGACGCCCTCGCGCGCATAAAAGCTCGGAGCTCTTGAGTCGGAGCTCTTGGAGCCCGGAGCTCGGAAGTGACGTCACCACACGCATGCACTCGCACCTGTGGTGCACACTGTCTCCTATAGCCCGTAGGGCATAGGGTACACCAGGGTGCCGGTGCATCACAGTTGCGTGCTCATGCGTGTGATGACGTCACTTCCGAACTTCAAGAGCTCCGACTCCAAGAGCTCCGAGCTCCGACTCCAAGAGCTCGGAGCTCTTATGCGCGCGATGACGTCACTTCCGGCGATGTTCATTGATGACGTCACTTTCCTCAAGGCTAATGGTCAGAATATGTGCGTGTGATTGGATAGTTGACTTAACTATGACACTTCACACGACACTGTACGCACATTACTTGCCCACCACGACCCGAAAACGTTAATTCCGATGCCCTTTTCCCACAATTTCCGGTCTGCGCATGCACAGATAGACGATATTCTCACGACTCCCTCATCCAGTTGGACGTTCCCCCATGAGAGCTTCCACGACCCATTCGGACCACTATGGGTCCACCTCGACCCCAAACCGTCCCTTTGAATGCCAGTTTCCCACAATTACCTGTCTGCGAATGCGCAGAATGTTGAAAACGGACAACACACTAGTCCATTCGGATGGACCCCCACGAATGCTTCGATGACACCTCATACAACCCAATCGAACCATTATGAGTCCAACTAGGCCCCAAACCGGCCATTTCAATACCCTTTTCCTAATGCGCATGCGCAGATAGACGATATTCCCATCCCACACCCATACAGTCCCCACGTGAGCTTCTCACTGATACCTCCCACGGCCCATTCGGACCACTATGGGTCCACCTCGACCCCGAAACGTCCCCAAATTCCAATGCCCTATTCCCACAATTCCCTGTCTGCGCATGCGCACAATGTTGAAAACGGACGACACACTAGTCCAGTCGGATGCACCCCCATGCTTCACGATGACACCTCATGCGACCCAATCGGACCACTATGGGTCCACCTAAACCCCAAAAAGTTCATTCCAATACCTTTTCTACTGCGCAAGCGCAAAATCACGTCAGTTTCACCCCACACTTATCCAGTTGGACGCTCCATCACGTGTGCTTCACAATGACACCTCACACGACCCAATTGGACCATTATGGGTCGACCTAGACCCCAAAACGTCCACCCCGATCTACCTGTCCAGTGCGCATGCGCACAGTAACTTTCCAAAGAAATTCAACGCACAGCCTCGAGACCACTCCCATCGTGTTCTACAGCTCGAGATGAAGAAAACAGAGGGCCACACCCCAAAGTAAAATCCACAAGATAAAAAATGACCACCTCTATCCCATACATGCATGAGATTAACAGTCACTGGGTCTAAAATGTAGGGGGAGATCACTCTTGCTTTGACTCTGTGACCTTTGACTCTGATGTGACGTCACAGGAAGTGACCCGGATGTGACCTTTGACCCGGATGTGACCCGGATGTCACGTGACCGGATGTGACGTCAGCGCCACACCACACCATCATTTTTGACCACAATCTTAATAAATTAATATTCTATCAATGCTCCCCAATTGTACATTTATATCCAATTATTTTTAGGATAACACTTTCTCAGTACATGTCGCTATATAGGACCTTACGTATTTTTTTTTTTTTTTTGTTTTTTGTTGATATTATATCTATGCCAACATTTATTACCAATGGGATGAAACTTACAAATGTTGACATTGTATGTTCTACAACATCCGCACAAGTATACAGGCAAACTGACATGGAAATGTTTAACTGTTCTCCAAAGTCCAATTTTCATAGCACACACAGACAGACAGTCGTCCCCAAGGAAATTTTGAAAATTTACCCTTCTTAACCCACTTTGGAGCGTTTTCAGAGAAGATTTTAGGGCGAAAACTTTTACAACTACCGCCTTTCTCACTCTTTCATAGAGGCAAAATACATTTAAAAAAATCCTCAATATGAAACTCTCTTCTCGTCAGTTTAAGGGTAAGTAACCCCCTGAGACAGTTTTGTACACCCCTTGATAATTTGCCTTCTGTAGCAATAAACATCCAACATAACAATAACAATGTATATATTTTATGAAAGCGTATATCCGGAGGAATTCACTTATGTACTTTACATAACTGTTGCTCATACCTTGTAGAAAATATTCCAAAAAAAAAAAAAATGAAATAAAAACAACAGCCTCCATTTTTCAGTTAAAATGGCGTGAAAACTGTTCAACATATTTCAAATTTGATACAGAAGACTAATTATCCTTAAGTCAAAGTCAACTTCTAACATCTCTGCAAGAAAGTGTCAGTTCATCAATGCGTATAGTTGAACACTGCATCAATGTCATGCTAAATTATATGAAGTTTTTAACGAAAAACAGAGGCGGATATCACAATGAAACTGATCATTCACGAAGACTGTGCTGGAGCTAACACTAAATCAGATAGAAGACACACTGGGAAGAAGTTGGCACTTTTCATGAAACTGCAAGTTAAAACTAGTCGCGATAAATGGACCCGTAAATGGAGAAAAATGGGGGTCGCGGGTACTCCCCTGGAAAATTTCGAGATTTCAGACGCTTCTTCACTACTTTTCGATCCATTCCAAGTCACTTCAACCAGAATTTCAAAAGTTTGTGAATGTCAATACATGGAATCTCGTATTCGACTCCACTTTCTCACTAGCACTCTCGAGTTCACGAATATTTCGATTCACACTGAGATGAGCGTTCGATATGTCAGATCCATTCTACACACGTTTGTACGTGCTAAAGGAAAAGTTAAACTTCATTGGAACGTCAAGATATTTATGAGGTCTTCGTCAGCGAAAGTCCACTTTTTCTTGTTAGTCTGGCTTAGCGAATTTGCATACGCCGGAGTCCTTTTCACGGAGCCTGTAAATATGGTGGCCGAGAGGGGCCATCGTCACTACGAACAAGCTTCACCTTACGTATTTCAATTGAATTTGGTGTTCTGAGCGCTCCTATCATGGATATTTAACAGCATTATGTATGTCATCATGGTCGCATCTGGACTCATCTATTTGCAGTCGGTGAGGGGAGATAGGTTGACTGTGTCCATTTACCCCAATGTTTACACCAAAGATCAGTCCATATATCTACCCCGTATTATGGTGCCACAATGTCGGGACTGCGGCAACATGAAAAGAGAGCCGGCTAATTCGGCTGAGCCAACCAAAACTTCTTTGTCATCAATGTTCCCTTCAAAGCACTATGAAGCGTTCTCGGGATTGGTTAACACGCGAGTTACTGCAAGCCTGTTAGATCCGACAAGCGACATATCTAAATGTGGAACAGATAGGATTTAATTTTAATTAGATTGTTTTGACCATCATTTTTCATCGGGAATCGGTCTTCTTCCTACTACTAGAGTTTTGTCATGGAATTCTACCTCAGTGAAGATAGGCAAGTGGCCATATTAGTTCAACAATATGGTGTAATGTTTTTAATTACAACCAGTTTCCAATGATCAGTTGATGACCAAGCAATCTGATTAAAACTAAATAACCGCTCCTCTGTCGGACATGTCGCTAAAAAGACTTAATAACCGCTCCTCTATCTGACATAATATCGCTAATTTAGCGACAAGTCCGACAGAGGAGCGGTTATTAAGCCTGAGTTTTAATCAGATTGATGAACAGCTATCGTACACACGGCTGAAGAAAAGACATCCCAGCGAAGTTCTACGATGTCGGCAGTCCACTCCCCAGTTGCAGTGTGCGTGGGTGTTTTACAGCGCAATTTTAGTTGGCATTGAAAAGAACCGTTCATAAGCGACAGGCGCTTAGCAGATGGAGAAAGTTTTTGAGTACCAGTAAATTCGGCAAGGTAAAAAAGTTGCGTTTTACTGAATATTTGAGATACCATATCAGATTAAGCGGAGAGTGAACAACGGAGTTACGGTAGCAAAAAATTGTACCAGCAACAAAAGTCAAACCCGTGTCTATACCGGTGATTGCGTTACGGACGTTTCCAAGATTATAGGGCCTATAACAATGAATCGGCAATACAGGGCGAGAGATTTATACATTATTTAAAAGTTGGCAGCCATAAAGTTACATTGTAAGCAATAGATTGTCTACTTCACAACATATTTTCACTCACAGGTGCTTTAAAGTTTCCAAACCGTGATTCCGTAACGTCCAGTTGATGAAGTATTCAACCGTTTCTTTATTCAAATCCATCGTCATTGTATCTTACAGACATTTTATCTTTTTCATTTATGCTGATACAAGATCAATTTTTTCATACTTTCATAGTTCCTCGGTAAAGAGTTAATATTGAGTTATAGACTGTCCATGCATCGCGTCAGCCCGTAACAATCTTATACCAATAGACTATATATACACAGCTGCAAAAGTAATTGAATATGTACCCGTTTTAATTAATTTTTAATTCATAAACTTTTCTGGAATTTTTTATGATATATACTTCCTTCGTTTATTGTGTATTTAATTTTTACTTCTATAATATTGGTATTGCATCAATCATATATGTGCGTACGGCATGCAATGTCCTACAACGACTCGTGGAATCATAGAGTATTATTAATGTCATTTTACAAAACCAACAAAAAGTTATAATTCATTTTTTTTTTTAAGTCATTGAAAATTCTATCTCTACCATGTAAAAGACAACGCCGGTTTGTTCTGTAGACTGTATTCATAAGGCAGGAAGCTGTTTGCGGAGTGTATATCATTTTTTTAAAAGCAATCATTGAAATCAATGCCAAGACACCGTCTCGCACCTACTTCAGCCTTCAGTCGACCACAACTAACAACAGGGCTAATCAAAACAACATGTGAATTATCCATTGGAAAAGTCAATGAAAAGTTAACAAAAACAGTACCGGGTATTACAGTAACTTGGGGCTTACATGTAGGCTACACCCGCCCTGAACATGATTGATTTCACTGCCGGGTTGGTCTGTGTGACTGACTGGTCTGTGTGCCGGCGGGGGCACTTCGGGTACGGTACTGTTGGATTAGTTCTCAGGAAGAATACGTTTTGCTAAGGTATTTACAGAAGGCCCGTAGGATTTCATTCATATTCCGTGGTCACTTAATTTTGCAGTACGGCCGAGTCGTGAGTAGATGACGCAACCTGTAACCATTTGGGTCATATATACGCGGTAAGACTTATGGATGGCGAAGTGTACGCAAATGTAGATGACGTTGGGGCTTCAAAGGATTTCCGCCTTTAGAGTTATCGCCCTTGTCGTAGCAAGCTCATGTTTCGTAGCGCGGTAAAGTATGAACTTTCACGTGTAAAATATTTAATTAATAGTACTAATTAGCCAACCCCGTTTACTTAATGATATCTATTGGAGGCAACACTGTTTATTTCTTTGTGATAGTAACAAATCAAATAATACGCGAGTGTGGGTTAGAACATAATTTAGATGAGGATTCACGTGGGTGTCGATATCTGATCCCTTGCCAATGTCACCTGGGCTAGAAAAATGGCATCTTGACTTGGGATACAGTTAGTGCGAGTGAGTCCATGACATCCCCCAACGACAGTTTCCCCACCGACATTTTCCCCACCCTAATATTACGTGCTGTAATAATTACGATCTGCCGACAATCGCAGTCGCGGTCATTTCCCCACCTTGATTTTTTTTAAAGTTTGCACGTAGGAGAGTTCTAGGAATTCAAGTGAGATTACCTTTTAGTTGAACATCGGCAGATGTATGCAAACGTGCCTTCTTTTCAAGCATAATAAATAACGATTTAGACAAAACTGAACTTTAAAATTAAAAATATTTAATTCATAACGATTTAGACAAAACTGAAATTTCAAACAATACATTAGGCTGGTTAAAATAAATTTCCTGTTTAGCATCATTTTTTTATATAAATCTGAGTAGGGAGGGCGGATTTTTTTTTTTTTTTTTTTAGTGGCTTGTGTGAATAAAATCATCAATAAACCTTGCCTGAATAGTTGAATTTCTGCTCTGAATAAAGTAGGTGGCATCCATCGTCCTGCTCTGCTGTTTGCCTTCATAATTGTAGATTTTCAAAACGTTGGTTGTCCACAAGTACAATAATAGATGTGGAAATTCTTTATGAATGAACTTGGCAGATAACGAATGACATTTTCGCAACTTTGAAGCGCCCACGCTCCACAACTCCGCATGCTCGGTTATCTACAAAATGCGGACTTGGGCCTCGGAAACGGACATTTGAGTCGAAAACGGACTTTTAGGCAAAAAAAAAAAAAAAAATTTTTTTGGGGCGGACGAAATTTCGGGGGCGGGCAGTGATGCTAAACAGGAATTTTTTTTTAACCAGCCTTAGGCTGGTTAAAATAAATTTCCTGTTTAGCATCATTTTTTTATATAAATCTGGGTAGGGAGGGCGGATTTTTTTTTTTTTTAGTGGCGTGTGTGAATAAAATCATCAATAAACCTTGCTTGAATAGTTGAATTTCTGCTCTGAATAAAGTAGGTGGCATCCATCGTCCTGCTCTGCTGTTTGCCTTCATAATTGTAGATTTTCAAAACGTTGGTTGCATTTTCGCAACTTTGAAGCGCTCACGCTTCACAACTCAGCATGCTCGGTTATCTACAAAATGCGGACTTGGGCCTCGGAAACGGACATTTGGGTCGAAAACGGACTTTTACTGTTTTAGGCAAAAAAAAAAAACAAAAATTTGTTGGGGGGCGGACGAAATTTCGGGGGCGGGCGGTGATGCTAAACAGGAAATTTTTTTTAACCAGCCTTATCACCAAAAAAAAATATACTCCAAAGTATTGATTATCCACTTTTTTGGCACATAATATACAGCCTTGCCAGAAATTGACGAAATAAAACGATAGTTCATTGGAATTCAAATTTGATGCGGTCGGTAGGCCTACATAAGATCGTGCCAAGAAATAAATAACAGCCAGAAAACAGAACATAACAACGTGATATTGATAATCTATTAATATTAAGAACTCTACGTCCAAACTTAAAAAAAAAAAAAATTCAAGGTGGGGAAATGACCGTGACTGCGATTGTCGGCAGATCGTAATTATTACAGCACGTACTACTATTAGGGTGGGGAAAATGTCGCCTGGGGATACTGTCGTGGGGGGAAAAAGTCGGTGAGGAAAATGTCGCTGGGGAAACTTTTGGGGGGATAATGTCGGTACCCCAGTGCGAGTCATGGATCATCGACAATAGCGGATTACTCATATAATAAGCCACACCATAATCCCAGAAGTACCGCACATTAGCGCATATTCCCGCATATTCATGCCAGCCTCGAGACTGAAGGCCATGTTCGCGCACATGCATTTTTTCACGAGAGCCAGCAAAGCCAGGGTATTTTGTTTGAGCACTACTGGTTCAACAGTTCAAGAAATTCGCACAATAAATGTAGCAATTTAGTGCAAGTAAGCATCTCAAGTCGTTGCTGGCTCTTTTGAAATAATGCATACATGTGCATGAACCTGGCCTTCAGTCGCGTGTCTGGCATGAATATGTGGTAATATGCGGTACTTCCGGGATTACCATTGGTTTATTTGCCTTGGACAGTGCTGCCTCACAGGGGCTTGTCATTGGTCAGTTATTAATTATGATATCATTCTCCTGCTATTCCATAATAACTATCATAATTTATACCTGACAAATAACAAGCCCCTGTGATCAAAAGCCAACCCAGGTGCTCGATTTTCAGATATTATTGGAGGATAGCCAGTTCCACAGGACCGTGTCTCAAATCAATAAAACAATGCTGATTACGGTAATTTCCCTATTAATTCGCGATGTAGTGATGAAACTCGCCACTCCAAAAATTGGCTACTTTCGAATTATTTGTTGAGCGAATTCCAGAAAAACGCGAGTGTTCGAATTAAATGTCGCGCCGACTTTCACGGAAGATCCAAAATGGCGGACCGCTTTGCCGTGGTCATAGTGATCGTATTTATTACAGTGTATTAACTTTGATATTTCATCATAGTTTCCATAAAAGGCAGTGTATGATGTCAGAAAATCTCCTCTACCCTGATAAAGGCGTCTAATTTTATTCGAGGAAGTGAAGCATATTTATCGAGTGACAAGTTCAGCAAGATCATGCAGATTTTTGAGCTGACGTCCATAAATTCGCGTCCATAATAACATCGTAAAAGTAGGCCAAAACATTGAACGTATTCCTTCCTTTTTGTTCAGTATTAGCTCCGATCTAAACACCTCAACAAAAGTAAGTTCCCCCCTAAACATTGGCTTATATTTTCTAAGATAGTTATACGATTGTAACGAGATTTCTCCCAGAACATCAGTTTGACCACCGCAACAATCAGTGAAAATGATAATCCTGTAGGTGGTGCTATGCCAGAATGCGCATGGATTCAATGCAAGTCGGTCGCATTTCAAAAATTGCAAAACGGATTATCAAAGACAGATTTTATTCAATCATGAACGAATACTAACAGGTAGAGCAAAGACAGTGCTATCCAATTACACGGTTTGACAAGAGCAACAATCGGTGAAAATGATTACCCTGTAGGTGGCGCTATGCCTGAATGAGCATGCATTGAATGTGAGACAGTAGCATTTCCGTAAATTGCAAAACAGATTATCAAAGACAGATATTATTCATTAGCGAACAAATCCTAACTGGTAAAGCAAAGACAATGCTATCCAATCATACGGTTTGGCCAGAACAGCAATCAGTGAATATGATAACCATGTAGGTGGCGCCACGTCTTAACCCTGTCATGTCTGG
>JAVTVY010011976.1:0-53712 GCA_036873755.1 Hanleya hanleyi
AACTGGAAAAAAACTGCGTGTCACATACAACAACGTTTTTCGCTGGTTATAATGCACTCCCCGCGCAATTGTAGTGCTACTTACATATTTGGGATAAATTCTGTACCCAGCTTTAATGAGGTTATTCGACGCCAGATTAATTCTCTACGGAACAGACTTATGTCGACAGAGAACTTCTTGCTTACAACTTTGCGGCTTTCCGATTTGTCTCAGACTTCGCGTTTAGTTTGTCATTGGTCTCGCCAAATCTATGTAACGCGCTATTAATTTGTCTTTTGGCTGAAATCTTATTATTAATTTGTTCATTTTATAGATCATGTGTCTGAAATAAATTAGTATTATTATTCTATTGAAGGGTTCTATCTCGGGGCTGTCCTATTGTACTTATGAATTATAGGCTTGGCCCCTGATGAAAGATATTCCAGGGATATACATTATTTATGCCCCCAAAAATATCTGAAACAGGCCCATTTCACAACAGAGAGCCAATTTTTCCAAAAAAATAATTTGGTTTTAATGTTATCACCTATGCATGATAACTTAAGTCAATATCCCAAGAAACTTGCTTGATACTCATTTTTCAGGTAGAATAGTTTCTGGTTATTTTTATGAGGCTTAACGACAGGTGAAAATTCTGAACTCAAAATTAGCATTTTCACATTATTATTGTAAATAGATCAAAACTGACAAATAATTAGAATTATGTGAGAAATTTTATGTCCATCATCATGAGAAAGGAATGTTTTGACAATATATAATAGGAAAATGTACACTTCTTACTCCATTTTCTCAAAAACATAGTAATATTGTAAGAAATTTCATTTGTTACTTACGTGACAGATTTGTTGAAATTTTTAGCCATGGAAAAGGGAGAGCAAATCAGTCAAAATTTAACTACATTTCTAAAGCTAGTTTGTTTCAAATATGAAATCTGTAGGACAGATAACTGAGATAAGTTTTCAAGAATCAAGGAGAAATGACTAAAAATCAGTTACTTACGTGACATGTCACGTAAGTAACAGGTTTTGTCACGTAAGTAACCTAATCATTATAAGCATTCTGATCACTTTTGTAGCTACCATGTTCCAAACTGACTATCCTTCAGGGATGATAAAAAGATACAATAATATCTGGAAACATGAAATACTGAATAGAAGAGATTATACTCGAGTGACAGCTCAAAATACCCTGAAATTGCTGAATTCTGACAGACTAATGTTACTTGGAGAATTCGGTCCCTCAGTCCAGCATCACAAACTGTACTTGTTTATGATATACATGAGGTGAACAAAACAGGTTAAGTATGGGAACTGGATTCAACTTCATTAGTTAATGTGCAGATGTATATCAGATCATTATCTGTGGGATTTCTCTTCATGTAACATTTTTATTCATTTTCTTTAGTTTGCTCACTCAGCCAGACAAAAGGGAAGAAAAACTTCACAGCTACGATCTCATAAATATATTGTAGTATCCTACATGTACCTTCTAAATGGAACATGTTACATCTTTCATTCACTTGATTAGATGACAGAGCTAGATTTGTGCTCTTTCACATTAGTAACACTAACATGACTAAAGGTCTTCTTCTGATTAAAAATCACCTTCAGATCACCAGATCTGATGGCGGAAATCTCCACAATATGATATAGATTCTTTAGTACATGTGATTGAAGAACCACACACTAGCCATGTTTTTTGCATTTTTCTTAATGGATGGTATTACAATACTTGAAAAGTTATGATGATGATGTTCCAATCCACATTGCTTTCTGTCTGTACATGTATCTGTAGCCCTTTCTTCATCATCTTCACACAGTAACTCAGTAAATACAATGTACTTGTGCATGTGCATTGTAGTACGGTACTGCAACAGATGCAGCTGTCTGTTTATTGCACATTGCAATAAAGATGCTGAAAATTAATAATCCTGATACAGTACAGGCAGTATCAAGATTTTAATTCATGCTTTCAACATTACATTGTTATCTCTGGCAACACATTATCATGATCGAGTATAGACTCCGCATTTCATTGGATAAATTCATTACCACAATGCACAATACATACTAAATTCTACTGTCTACTATAATGCCTCCAGGTACATCCAGAGAAGCAATGTGGACTACTGGAATATCCTCACCATAACATTTCATTATGTCATATGTTACTTACGTGACGCTTTTTTGTTACTTACGTGACACTATCAGTGTTGCTTAATTAATTATTAGAACGCACTTAAAATAAATATGCCAAAAAACATGTCTATTGTGTGCTTGTTCACTCTCATACCAAGAATATATATCATCAATTGGGTAGATTTTCCCAATCAAATCAGACGCTTTTTAATCAGAAGAAGAAAATGGAGAAAATGCCGAATTCTCTGCGTTACTTGCGTGACAGAGCACAAATCAAGCTCTGTGAACTAATCAAGTGAATGAAAAGAGTTGTAACATTTCTCATATAGAAGGTAGGATACTACTCTTATATACTTATGAGGTTGTAGCTGTGAAGTATTTTTCCTCTTGTCTGGGTGAGTGAGCAAACTTCAAAAAAGGAATGAAAATGTTACTTACGTGACGTGAAATGGGCCAACAACTGCTATGAGGTACAGGAGTACTTATAGTGCAGGGGCGTCGCAAGCAAATTCAAAGTGGTACGGCCTTACGAATCAGGGCCGGCGGAAGCAATTTTTGATTGAGGCCGGGGAAACTACTATCATAGCACCTTAGGCGAGGGTCCAGGGGCCGCCTAGGCCCCGGAAGCTCTTGGGGTCTAGATCGCCGGAGACGCGTTCTGAGCGATTTCTGGCGGATAAAATCATTCTGCAATGAAGTGTATTTTTCAGTTCATTCATAATTCTTTCATCATGAAAACGCAATCGATGGTGGTTTTCTGCGATGCTGAATTAGAAAATATAAGTAACACATTGTGTATACGAAAACGATGTAATTCTTATAGACAATGATGTGTTAATAAATTCATTGCAGAAGTAGCGCCGTCTAAATTCATAATTTTTACGAGCAATCATACATAGCGCTCGTACTTTTTATAACGGGCCATAACTGCTAACAGTAAATTATTTCATGGACGAACAAAAATGTTAGAAAAAACACTCTATCCCGTCCGTCATTATAGTTACTTGCAGAGAATTACCCGGAGAATAGAATACTTGCGGCAAAATTATTGGAGGGTTGAGGCCATGAACATACATGTTACTTTCCACGATCAAAATTGTCCCAAGAGAGCTAGTCGGTGCTCAGAGCCCCTAACAAATTCACTGGCGCTCTGGACCGATCAAAGTCTTCTTCAACTTGAAAGCTATCAAAACAGGGTTTTTTTGTGTTTCCTTCTTTTTTTTCTTTTTTTCTTTTTCTTTCGTATTTTTTTTTTCGCAAAAAGTGGTACGGCTATGACCGTACCTGCCGTACCGCTCCCGACGCCCTTGTAGTGATACTATAATAACACTCCTATACCCAGGCTTTTGTGGGATCGGAACATATCAGGAGAGTGGGTATGTTTATAGACATATTTTGTATTGCAGTGATCTACTTAATGCTGTCAGAAAATTAGATAACTAACTGATGTAAAAACTGATGCTCACAGCACTCTTTCATCAATTTTGTACCTTTGTGCCACTCTGCGTCTTCCCGTATGTTTTGTGGATATTACAATTTTAAACTAATTTGCACGTTTGCCAAAACGATATACAGCTACGACGTCAAATGACTCTGAATGTCTAAATCACGGAACTAGATTATTTTTGGTGGCTGACATCCGATTAATCCGTCCTCTAATGCAGTAGTTAGTGATTTTTACCTAATATACCATGGTGAATGACGCTCGTTATATTGAGGATTTAAAAGGTAATCCCACCAAATCTTTGCCGAAGTATTTGACCGATGACTAAATTCGACGTATGAATCATTTTTTGGATATTTAACAACGAAGTATTTCACCCAGAAAAAAACTTTTGACATAGTTTTCAGTGCGTTTGACGCAATTTAATTGTATTTTTGAGATGGCCCCTCTGTGACGTCACAGATCAATGACGGCATAATACTTTTGGATATTAGACGATTGAAGAACCTCTGCGCAATCAATTGACACCAACCATTTTGCCATATGCCTCGTACGACTGAAGATATAGTCAGTTTAATACGTATACTCCCATTTCAAAAGTAGAAAGATGCAATCCAATTGTTCTTGTATTTCCTAATTTTTTCAGCATACGGCAATACTTTTCACCACCACATCCTACCTCATCTGAAAGAAGAGAGTCTAAGCTTTCAAACGATATATAGTTTGCCTCTGTGTACGGGGGTGCATTTTACTCCTAAAATAAGGCGTTTTTTGCTAATCGCCGCTCGTCTATATATCGAGTTTTCCGCAGCTAAAGAGCTACGGGCTCGATAAATATCTCATATAGAAAATAATTTGAACACATTATTTCTCTTTCATGTAGCTTAAGGGGTAGGGGCGGAAATGGCATGGATAAGAATGTCCTGGCGATTAGTGTCCCTGTTCATATCTTTTTCTAGTACAACCAAGGACGGACACTTGTCCCCATTGTGGAAAAAAGTGTCCCGGCTGGGTTAGAAGAAAGGGGCTGGACATTCTTAGCCTCCACACTTTAAACAAATAAATACAATTGGTTTATTGATGTCCTATAAAACTGACCATGTTCATGTATGTGTGTTGACTGTATTGCCGGTCTGCAAAGGCTGTGTATCTTGGTCAATACATTTTATCTTATCTTGTAAGAGTATACAAAAGAATAGATTCTCGACCAATTTTCTGCACTAGAATAGGTGCTATACTAAGATAGTGTAATCCCAAAATAACGAAAATACTGTTATACGATCACTTTCTAAATGACAAAAAATATCTCCCTATGTATTCAGCTATGGGAGCTCTGTCATTACGAGAGAGAAAGAATTAAGGTTTAACGTCGCGTTCAGCATATTTCAGCTATATAGCGACGATTGTGTCATTACGACCATAAGAGGGGTACTGTATGTTTGCATTCAAGACTACCGGTCTGCTACTTTCTATTTTTGTGAGAGGCCCGTTGGCTGAGTGGTTTAGATCACCGATATATAATGCTGGCGATTAGCTGCATCACTCTGGGGGTTGCTGGTTCGAATCCCGCTCGGGACGGTTTTCTGCACTAGGATCTGTGTTACATATATACTGGGATAGTGTAAGGAAATTAAAGAATAGACTGCCTAGTGCCTAAACACCCCCAAGATCAAGGCTGGGTAATGCGACGTGCACACATCTCGAGAAAACAGCATTTGTTTACCTACACGGGACGATTGTCAACTGCGGCGACGAACAAAAGCAAGTATGGGCGTTTTTGCATTCAGCTCTTAATTACATTTCTACTCTCGTAAAACGTTTAGGTTCCCACAAGTAAGAGTGAAAATTGATCCCGCTAATGCAAGTTAAGTGAAATTCGTCGATGTCTGAGTTGTTTCACTCGACTTGAGTTTAACGCACTTAAGTACTTGAGTGGCATCAATTTTCACTCTTTACTTGAGTGGAAGTTCATTCAAGTGTTTTTAGAGTGTCATGTACCGCTAACCAGTATCAGTTATAATCCGCAAGCAGGAGTGGAAACTGGCGAACCACACATATAATTTACGATGATTTTAATGAAAAAGAATGAATTGGAAACAATTTTCCAAATTTATCTTTGTTATTGGAACATGAACATAAATTTTGTGAAATCGTTTAAATTCATTGTCGAGAACAACAAGTCAACTGTAGGTCCTACATGTATAATAGAAATGATTACACCGCGCACTAGCTCCTGTGGGGCCTTCTTCTATACAACGTGAGAAAAAGGCTTGCTCTCACGTAGTATAGAAGGTCACACCCACAGTTGCCTGGGATGCAACATTACCCATCACAGTTGGATGGTACGTATATACGTATATTTTCAATATTTTCAATAAATTAGGATTATTTTTTCAAATAGATTTTTCAGTATTTTTCTAAAAGTTGTTTCTCTCATCCTTGACTCAAAATACATGTAAACTCATTCCCTTTGATGTCAAGCCGAGTTACTACAGTTTTAATTTGATGAATTACGACCGTCAGATATCACATCAATTCATGGATGGTTTTCTCCATGATCTAATCATGCACATGATCTGGTTGATTATTTTGGGTTGCGCAAGTCCCCCATTGCGGGCCTTCGGGATCGTGGTTCATAAAAAAAAAGAACCACAGGGCCATTGAATCAAGAAATAATGTACAATATCCCTGAAATAATGGGAATATACTTACCAATCTATCATCCGCTCGTCAAAACTTGCGATCGATATTTACGCGCGACAAACGCTTCTGGTGAGTGAAATTTATAACCCAAACCTGAAATGAATAACTGATTTTAAAGATAGGTTCTCGTGAGCTCCGTTTCATTCATTCCTTCTGTTGGCGCCCTAGGTCACCGCAGACCAAAATTATAGTTAATTAACAACATTGGAAACATAAATGTATCTACGTAAAAATACATGTTTATAAATACCTTAAAAAATTATGGTCATCATCTCTGAAGAGATCTCTGAAGAGTGATGAGCAATGAATGTAAATTTAGGTCATCACCTCTTAAGGGTGTGACGAGGCAAAATCATCACCCTTAAAAGGTGATGGCCAACAAAATTTAAAGGTTATGGCTCTAACTGATCACCTTTTAAAGGTGATGGCCAAGTTTGATCACATTTGTTTCGACTGGGCAATACTAGTATACAAACAAGGAAGGCGCTGGCCAAGTTTACATGGCTTCGTTCATTCTACTACGAACGAAGCCATGCAAACTTGGCTAGCATTTCTCCTTCGATAGAAGAAACTCCTAATTGATCAATTGATAAAATATCATAGCCAATTTATTAGTTTCATGACTCACTCCCGTTCTTAGATCAATGTTGGCGGATGTTATATTCTTAAATGAGGCCCTGGCAGACTATATTATTTATTAATTATTTATTAATTGCATATTATGGAAAACAACAACAACATATCAAGCCATATGTATATAATGGTACATCAGAAATATGTCCATACCCATAACCTCATAATAAACTAGAAATAGGCTGACAACGCACTCCGCTCTCTCACCCGATGTTTGTGTTCTAAAAGACACCCACCTCTCGAAAGTTAGTATTGCGCTAATATTATCTTGAATTCTTACTCCATGCAGGGCAGATTATGTGAAATTCATAGGTTTTATCATTTGACTCCGTTTACACTCCGCCTGAAAGGAGAGCCCAAAAATTTCCCAAAATCCCTGACCTGCTTGCGGATATATACCGATATATACCATATATCCAAGTGATTGATTGAAATAGCCCAGTGAGCAGGTTAGCTTGCTATATGTACATGTAGGCCCCTACAAGAAATTGTAACCATCGGCGTCAGCTATATCTTATTGGTGGCTCAGGTGACCCAAATGTTGCCTGGAGATAACCGTGGATAGTCTATTGTATTTAATAATAAAATAAAACACACTGCGTGGCACCGAACACTCGTGAAAAAATGCACTATTCTTATATGTAATTCCACACTGAACGCACCCTTTGTAATAGCCAAGTTTACATGGCTTCGTTCCTACTACTAGTTTCTACTACTAGTTTTTACTGAAACTTACATGCACAATCCGGGACAACACGACTCCATGGGCCGAACGGCTCTATCCGGCAATAAGACACCCCCCCCTTCCTCCACGCCCCACTCTACGTCCACTGCTTTTATCAAGAGCTTAGCTTGGGTTCGCCAGCTCGAACTCACGCCAGGTGGCTACGTGTACCAAGAGGAAATGACGCATGCGCATGTCGCTTTTATTGACGTCATAAAGGCAACGTCATAATGCAAAGACGTTATAATTGTTCGTTTTTATGACGACACGTCTTCTTTACCTGTTGGAGCACTAGCGCCGCCTAGCGTGGCTGGCGATCCCCATTGGATTTCTCCTCCATTATATTCGTACATATCACGTGATCGGGAACGTATCATGCGGATCACGTGACCCGCTCGAATATGATGGCGGCATCCAGGAGAATTGATGTTTGAAGACCGATTGCAGAACGAAGCCATGTAAACTTGGCTATACCAAGTACATAAACCATGTGAAGTACATAAACCGAAGTTCACATTCCTGTACTTGTGTCTATTTGCGAAGATTGTGATTACATGTCCTATTTAAATATCTCAAAATAGTCAAGACTGAAAAAAAAATCAATTATATCCCTTCATCAAGCGATTCTCGCAGAAACACCGGAAAGTACAAATGAGTAACACACTAAGGGAAGACAACTCTGTTGACTGTTTTATCTTAAACCGTACATAGTTGTTCCCCCTTATCCGCTTCGAAGGATCATGACATCCGCTTCTCAAACGCAAAAGCAACAACCGAAAATAGACCAGTAAGCATGCTTGGTACCATCTTCTCTAGCCAAGTCGACGTACATCACGTTGCTCTGTACATTGCCTTGGCATACTTCTCTAGTAAAGTTGGAACGTGAATCCTCATCGATGAGTGGAATGCAGAGACGGCTTGCTGCATCCAATCAGAATGGGCGTTACGTAGCATTTGATTACCAAGATGGAAGGATACGATACGATACGATACGATGGCGGCCCCACTAAGAACGAGCTGTGTCGAATGTGTGGGGAAATTCTGCCGGAAAAAACCCCACAGGAGAAGCATTTTCACGGCCACTATCGGTGTTCTGATCAGTTGAATCAGCTTTTGGGACGCGCTGCACGGTCAAACGATAACGAATCGCCTTATGAGTGTGGTCGACTTGAAATTGAAGGGGAACAACTCCTGGAGGCAAAAAGTCGCTCATCGTTAAAACTTCCGCTAGGTGGCGCAGATCAGTACGCCTCTGCCACCAGCCAAGAATGTCAAGGCAGCGTAGAGAGCTTTGCGATGTAGTTGACTTGGCTGGTGAAGATGGCTTGGTACTTGAGTGGATTAGGAAACTAGTGGGAATGGGTTTCGTCACTTTGGTCAAAATATGTTAACCGTACCAGGCATTATACCCCAGGCCAGATAGGTTTAGTAAATCACAAGTGCATGCATGTTGTTTTCGACCAGCGAGGACAGATCATATTATCAGTTCAGTTACACCAGTTCTAACGGAAATCTTCATATTGCTTATAATATAAACAAACCGAGGGAATATACTTCGGCTGAGGAACAACGTAAAATAGGGGAAAACTATCAACCCTATCCCAAAGGGCTAATATCGGTCCCTGGCTTATCGGGGCCTGCTGAGAGAGGTAGGGTGGGGGAGTGGGTGTATGTAAAATTAGAATTTGCCCCGAAAATATCAAAAGCGGAACACGGACTTTACCCCTACAATAGGGGAAAACTCCTATCAACCCTATCCAAAAGGGCTAATATATCGGTCCCCGGGCTTATCGGGGTCTGCCTATCAAGTCATGGGTGAGTGTATGTAAAATTAGGATTTGTCCCGAAAATATAAAAAGCAGAACACGGACGTTATCCCTAAACTAGGGGAAAATACCTATCAACCCTATTCAAAAGGGGTCATATCGGCCCCCGTGCTTATCGGGGCCTGCCTATCAAGTCATGGGTGGGTGCATGTAAAATCAGGATTTTTCCTGAAAATATAAAAAACGGAACACAGACTTTACCCCTAAACTAGGGGAAAACCCCTATCAAGGGCGTATATTGACTCCCATTGACCTTTGACCTCCAGTATAGATTGCGTATATTCACTACCATTGACCTTTGACCTCAAAAATTTGCATATCGTGACCTTTGACAGCCAATCAGAAGCGAGTATTTTGACCTCGTCTGACTATGGAATGCATGTACTGACTTGGTTCTGGGGGTTTTCCATCACGGTTGTGCGCAGGTGTGTGGTATGACGTCACTTCCGGTCTGCGTGAATCGGGCGTGACCTGGGTATATGGGATGCATGTACTGACTTGGTTCTGGATTTTTTCCATTACGGGGAGGTCACGTCATGAATTCAAGGTCATATCCAGTATAGAGTGCGTATATTCACTACCATTGACCGTTGACCTAAAAAAATTGCATATCGTGACCTTTGACAGCCAATCAGAAGCGAGTATTTTGACCTCGTCTGACTGTATGGAATGCATGGACTGACTTGGTTCTGGGGGTTTTCCATCACGGTTGTGCGCAGGTGTGGGGTATGACGTCACTTCCGGTCTGCGTGAATCGGGCGTGACCTGGGTATGGGATGCATGTACTCACTTGGTTATGGGTTTGTTCCATCACGGAGAGGTCACGTGATCACACTAGGTCAAGGTCATTTGAATGATAGGAATGCATGTACTGACCTGTTCATTCATCCGGGGACTTGTTTACATCCGGGTCATTCATTGTGGTGGGTCTGTGCAAGTGTCAGACGTCACTTCCGGTTTCACTAAAACTACCTCCGAACACAGAAGAGTTCCAATTTTCCCTTAAACGTATTGTCCGGACTTTCCATCCGGGTTTTCCCCGGCCCGGCCCGGCCGCAGCGCGCGCGGGTTGTCCGGAAGTGCGCGGGTGAATTTCGGGTCAAAATGTCAAAGGTCACATTCAGGTCAAAAGGTCAAAGGTCCCCCTTCCGGCAAGCCTCGGCCCTATTCGGGCCAATAGATAACCTTTATCTGCCCTCCCGATGCACACATGGAATGCGCAGGGTCCCCCACAATATCACCAGCATTATGCCCATGTTAAATGACCAGTGGGGAACCCCAGTTTTCTCCAGAACCGTATTGGCACGAAAAAATACACGAAACCATGGAACTTATAGTAATAAACTTAATCTATAGGTGCTGCACGAGTCTCCACTCGCCGTCTTCGTGGTGACATGTGGGGATTCGGTCATGTCTTCCCGCACCTCGAACCGCTATAGTTTTTTCACTCCACTTGTTGCTCTTATAACTTGTAACTCGTCGTCAAAATTTTTGTGCTGGAATGCCCGCTCTTAACCTAGACCAAAACATGTACTTGGTCTGTGGGGTGATTTCATTGGCTCTCTATTTTACTGCAGTGCTCTTGCATTGTTTTCTGGACATTGATAGGTTACATTTGGCCCCATCCTAGGCCACTGATTGGCTACTTTCTCAACGGTGTTCAAGGCCAGTTTCACCGAATCCCCACATGTCTGTTATAGCCTTCATGGCCGCTTGTTTTATGCTCATATAGAAAACACACAAGACAGGGTTTTTTTGGTGAGATCTCATTTTTCTTTTTTTATTATTCAGTGAACAACACCAGCGTGAGAACAACCACGTGAAAACTGAAGCCCAGAACAGGGGGCTTGTACATTGAAATCGATAGAACTTAAGCCCAGAACAGGGGGCTTGTACCTTGAAAGAACTTACGCCCAGAACGGGGCTTGTTCATTGAAATGATGGGCGGCCCAGTCATATACGAGTACATCTCGATCCTCGACCTTGGGGTACTCGTCAAACATCTGTACGATGGTAGATAAGGTTCTTCCCCGGCATCGATGGTACAGGTAAAACAAGCAATATTGTCCGCAGACGCTACTGGTCAGGCTTTGCAACGTTTGACTGTTCCAACACCACGTCCCTGTGCCTTGATCCATGAAGTCTGTTAAATCGGGATGGAGGGCTGGCAGGCCGTACGGGTCAAAGCATTTGCCCTGTTGTTCTGTCAAGTACACGGCCACCCAATGTTCACCGGGCCGATCCATCGAGTCCGTGTTGAGAACGTAAGCAGCAGGATACACACGGTCTAATGAGAACACATCTCGGGCGAACACCCCTTGAAAGACCATACGTGTCTCTGGGTCATTCTCCAGCACGGTGGTTATCTGGTCTGTATCCATGTTAGGTGGCAAAGTCACACAGGACGTTGCGCGCCTTGTCCACTTGAATGATATTGTCAAACTCGGCGTAGCAGATCACATTGACGGTGTTCCCGAGGGCTCGTGCAAAGTGGATTTCCAACCGTAAATTGCCTTGCTTGGCGAGGGCCAGCTGATGGTCGTTCTCTAGGTGGGGTGAGATCGAAACAGAACAACGTGTATCCGTTCGCGTAGTCCTCCCGACTGATCATATTCCCTTCGTCCTGGTTGATTTGACCGGTGGCTGTAACCAGGCTCTGGTAGGCTCGAATGAAATTCCTGCGCCCAAAGTTCGATGTTAAGGCCGTGGCTGGGACCTGTTGTCCGTCCACATGCAGGGCCACAAAATTGATGCCGAAATGTTTAAAAGTCAAACGGATTCTCTGGGTAGGCTCCGCTGAAACTGGTATTTTCCACACAGGCCAGGATCAATCGCTTGGGTAGTTCCCCCAGGAACAGGTTTTCTTTGTTGGCGCTCATATTTCCAGCAGGCACAGAGAACACTTTGGTTTGCACACGTCGGATAGGGTACTGGGCTGGTTTTGTTTCCAAGGCTTTGAGGTGTCCCAATTGAACGGCTTGATTCGGTTTCACTTTTCGGACATACAGGACTGCGTCTTGGATGACGATCTCATAGTCGGCAGCATGCCCCTCTACGTCAATGGCCATCAAGGCGAAGGTCGGAGGCGCCCGTATCAGTCGGATTTTGATGGGGATCTTCTTCAAGAGATATCGGTCTTGCATGAAAATATCTGCGTGCAGTCGACCCATGAGATCCACCGAGGCGCCGTTCGCGGTGAAAGCCTTCCGTTTGTTATATCCTTCATTGTCCACTGTGCTCATGTGCTCGGCTGTGTCTTGGTAGAATAAAGCGGCTGTCAGCTGAGATTTTTTAGCCTCTCGTCCATACGACAACAGCGTCTCGATGTAGACTCGATAGGGGTACGTGTTGGTCGAGTCACTGATGAGTTTGTCGCTGAGAAAAATATCCACCTGTTGAAACATAGAGTGCAACCAGAGATTCCTCGGGCCCACCGTTGCAGCTTGGGCGATTCTAGAGCCATCCCCATTGACGACCTTGGCTTTCATATACAAGTACGTATGAGCTAAATCCACATAGGCCGTATCCGCATTACTGATGGTGAACTCGATGGGCCCTGTTTCGTTGATGCTGGAGAGCGGGAGATGCTCCACCCATAATTCTTGTTCGGCACTGGTCTGTGTAGGCGGGACGGTCCACATATCAAATTCACTGTTGATGGAGGGGCAGGACTCTGCGTGGATTAAGAACATGTTTTAAGAAAAGATATCCTGGGTCTTCGATGTGTGTCGTCGCTGGGTCGGTCGTCGACTGGCGCGTGGTCTCGGTGGTTCAGGTCTTTTATTCCCTACGGTGCGTTGTGCTTTGGCCACCAACACACCTCCTGCTTCTTTGGCCCGCCGTTTCAAGGCTTCTTTGGGCGCCGTACCCACCAAGACATCACGGGCGACTTGCAGTCCACTGCGTACCGCTTGTTTACCGATTGCTTTCACCCCACGCGTCAACAAGGGTAAGAGCGTTTTGACGATATTCCCGAGTATGTTCCCCAGCCCATGTCCTCGTTGCATGCGTCCA
The DNA here is from genome assembly GCA_036873755.1 of Hanleya hanleyi. NCBI lineage: Eukaryota > Metazoa > Mollusca > Polyplacophora > Lepidopleurida > Hanleyidae > Hanleya > Hanleya hanleyi. The sequence continues at coordinate 13,483 of JAVTVY010011976.1, forward strand.
CCACTAAAGACTGGAAGGCCACCCCCGGCCTGTTGGGCATAATAGTCCATATAGCTGCGTGCATCGCACTCGTAAGGTACTTTCATTATACAGAGTGGGGAGAACGTGCTTGCCGGAAATGAAGTGTCAGCACCACTTTCCTTCGTTGGAATGTGACCGGTCGTCCCGTGTCATCTCTTATATCCACCGTGATAGTATTGATGTCGGTTTGCGTACGGGTAGGTAGAGCATGTGGGCGAAACTGTGGGTGACTTGATCTCCATACAGCTTTTTAATGGGAACCACCCGTAACAGAGGTGTGCTGATATCACCCATGATGTGGTTGTCGACCACATCCGAGTAGACGTAGAGTCCGTACATACCCGACTTCATATTCATCGGGATCTGGCCATGGTCCTCGGATGGACCCGTGTAGGTCGGGTGAGCGAGACCCAGCATTTGCTGTAGGATAGGACTCAGTACGACACTCACGTTGGCGGTGAGGAGGATCTGTGCCTTGTCGTTGTGTGCGTTGTAATCGAAGTCCACGTGATTCTTGAAGGGAAAGGTTTTCACAGGTTTTGAAGTATTCGTGACCTCCCGTAGAGACTTATAATGCAACAGTCTTGTCAGCACCTGTATGAACTTCGTTGGCCTTCGGAGAGGGTGAGTCGGGTGTTTTTGCCTTCGTAGGTCACCTCGTACCACATTTCGTTGGCTCGCACGTTGTACCACGAGTAAGGGTATTGGATATCCACTAGGCCACATTCCCACCGTCCAGGTAAATGCAACGGTTGCGGTAACTGGGTCACGTACTTGGCCAAGGTGTTGTCAGGGAACACATCCAGCGAACTGTTACTGGGAAGGGTGAGGTAAAACATGGCGACTGAGCTGTCCTGCTGCTGCTGTTGATTTTAATAGGTGTTCCAGGCCTTGGGCGGTTGTGTCCGGCGTCGTGTTCGTCGCGGAGACTTGCTACGTGTCACGGCTCTGGAGATGTGGGGTGTCTTGATCAAGGGTGGTTTTTTAAAGGGGTGAAAAGAAGGTACCCGTCGTTGTGGTGTTTTGGGGGGTGACTCCGGTTCCCACTCGGCTTCCCAAGAAGGTAGTGGGCAACTCGGCCATTGCTGGGTCCGCTGCATCCAGGCCCAGCGCTGGGGGTTCCCCACCAATTCCTGTGGTACATGCATGTCTTTCAAGCCTTGAGCGAAAACCTCCCATCCTTGAGGATCCGTGTGCGACCTGCGTTGACGCATCAGGTCATTCACTAAATCCGTCATGTGGGTACCGGGGACCACCTGATTCTGTACCAGTAGTTCACCTTTATCATTCCAAGTCATGTTAGGATTCTGTTTCATTCGTTGTAATACCAGTCTAGCTTGTTTCTTGAACGATGCAGGTACACTCTTCAGCACTTCGTCTTCGACCCACTGTGGGGCCGTGGGTGGTACCCCTGGTAATGGCGGCTGTTGGAGCGGTGCTGAGGTCGGCGGTGTGTCGCGTGGTGGTGGTGGCGGTGCTGGGGTAGAGAGGGTTTCTATTGGTCCATGAACGTCATGTACCGTTGAGCGTCTCATTGTACCGTTGTACTTTCTCACTGTCGCTTAACCCCGGTCTTTGTAAGATCTGTTACATCTCTTCATCGAGGGTGTTTATGGTCTTCACCGTAGGTGGAACAGGGTAGGGCGATTGGAGGTCTTGAAGAAACCGTGGTTCGACGAGGACCATTTTTTTCGTGTGGTTCATTGTCGGCCGAAGAGTCCACCCAATACTGGACTCAACACGGAAGCGGCCAACGGTGCTAAGATGGCCCCGAGAAAGCCGCCTTTCTGTAACACCTTTTTCTTTTGTGTTTGAGAGACTCGCTTCTGGACTAGGGTTCGGAGACCTGTTTTATGCTTGGCCAACTTGGTCTTCTGAGCTGGAGTCAATGGTACGTTGCCTTTTAACAGGTTGTACCCGATCTCGCACAGACAGCGTACAAGGTCAGGGTCCACACCGCGTACAATGGTTCGGACCAACTCGGGTGGGGCCGTCTTCAATACACGGAGCGTCGGAGCGTGCTTCCGTACTCGCGCAGACATCATGTACAACTAATGCTAGAACCCACAACTCTGCTCTTTTTATCTACCTACCTCCTGAATATCGAACAGAGACAAAGTCAACCATGATGTGGTATTAATTCTTTTTATTATCCCCATCATCAAACACACACTCCAGCTGGGGAGCCACTGTGGGTGTGTTTACATTATTTTTGCATGTAAACGTGGTGGGTCTCTCCGGGAAAGATTCCGGTCCGTAGTCGAAGGTGATCGGGGGTGGCTTGCTTGAGGTCGAAGAGCATATACCCGTGCTGAGGGGTTGTCGCATCTTTAAAGGCTTCCAACGCAAACGGTGTGCGGCCGGGATACATCTGTCTCGCCAGGTGCAGCAGTTGAGTGGTATCTCTCGGGTTTTTGAAGACCACCAGGTAGTGGGCATTTAAGCTGATGTTCCGATGTTCTTTGTTTTTACTGAACAGATTCTGCACAATGTAGATGATGCTGACCCGTCGATGATGACTGCCTTTGGTAAAGAGTTGGGTGACCCGCGCATCCGTCTCCGCCATAAGATCATCCAGAACCACCAAGGTGTCCGTTTCCAAATCGGCCAGGTTGGGTAGGCCTTCCACGAACGTGATGTGGGGCATTGCTGCATACGCTGCCTGCCATTCTCCGTAACATCACACGACTCCGGCAATGGGTGGGGTGATCATGCTGTCGGCGTGTTGAAGGAGCTTCCTGACGAAGTGCGTTTTGCCGGAGCCCGTCGGTTCTGCGATGAGGCAAATGAAGGGATGCTGCCACCGAGGGTCCATGGTTCGAGCTGTATGCGCTGTCGTGGTAACCCGCTCTTGTAAATTTAGTACGAGTGAACTGGAGTGGTGGTGGGTACAACGTCGGTCGTCGTTGTCGATGGGCGTTCACTGTGAGTGATGAAATCCGGCGGGTTTTCAGACGTAGTGGGTGTACTTGGTGTAGGTGTGGACTGTACACTTGGTGTGAAACTCGATGTGTAGTTTGGTGGTGGTGATGACTGGGCTCGTTTCGATCACGGGGTTGACTGGTGTAGAGAAGTTCTGTAGACTGGTTTGACTGCCACTCACAGCTGAAGTTCTAAGCTGGTTAAGTAGCGTGCTGAGATAGGCTACGTCGTAAACACACCTCCGTACAACACACTCAGCAGGGTTAGCAATATCACCACAAAGCCCACTCGCGCTTTGCGCGTTTTGGGAGACGCTGTGTTCAGAGGCAGCTGCTGTTTGTCCCTAGCACCGTGGTCGAACGTGGAATGCAGGATGGCGGTAGTGGTGGCTGGCTTTATAGTCGTTTCACCTGGTTGGCCGAGACCCAGGAATTGAAGGAACTGGGCCAGCCTTGCCATTTGACGAAATGAAACAGTTTGCCACGTCTTCGTTCCGTTTTCAAAATCTGCTCCACTGTGTAGTAGTCTTGCTTTGTTTTGACGACAGGCTGTAATTCCGTCTCGTAAAACGTCCCTAGTAACGGCTCCCCTTGAAGATCTTCCAGTCCATAGACTCGCTGCTGTCGGGGTAGGCGCCGTTTAATCAGGAAGTGCTCATCGCTCCAGTTCGGCAAGTAACTTTTCTCAAATTGACCTTTGACTTTACTGATCCGTACAGGGTCCCCGACCGTGAATACCTCCTTCGGCGTTCGCTGCGATTGCCTGGGGTACAAGACACGCCGGACTTGGGCGTCATTGCGTTGGGTCACGGTAATGGGGGCTCTCTCTATACTCCGGTGATAGGCTGGATTGTAACCACTCACAAGTTTCGGGAGAACATCGATGTACCGCCTTGTATTCTTACAGGTGAAATATTTATACATGCGGCTTTTAATGTCCTGTTGAACCTTTCCACAACGGTAGCCTTGGTCTCGTTGTACGTATGGAAGAAAAGCATCTTCTGGGCTTTCAGAAACTGTTGGAACGGTCTGTTGAGAAATTCCGTGCCTTCGTCGGTTTGCAAATACAAGGGTTTGCGCCCGGTCTTGAAGATGTCCTTGAACGCCGCTATGAGATTCGCCCCCGTTTTCGTCTGGATGAGTACCACCCACGCATAATTCGACAGGATATCGATGCACGTCAAGATATACCGATTCCCATCGTTGTGTTTGGCAAAGGCGCTCATATCGACCAAATCCGCTTGCCACTGGGCATCTATTCCTCCCACGATGACCCGATTCCGTAGAAAATGTCGACGGACAGATCGATGTAAGGTATAGGTGTCTTGTTTTTTTAACCAATCTCGGACTTGGGCACGTTGTATCCCCTGGGCTTTGGCCGCTCGATAGAGAGCCGACAATGCATTATAGGCCGCCGGACTGTCGGGACTGTAGTATAAGTTACCCAACACCTTTTCACAGCTCTTCATGGTGGCAAATGATGATGGACCCTGGCTCTATCGTTTATTTATAACGGGTATATCTTGGGTCGGAGTTTCTTTCTGATTTTCTTCTTCGGCTTCTCCCAGCATATTGTGCATGGTAAATTACCAGTCCAAGTCGTCTGATGACCGCTCTTCCTCCGTAAGCACTTGATCCACATCTGCCACAGCATCTTCCAATGCAGACCATAGAACAGGGTGAAGGGTAAAATGCACTGTACCCCCATCTAGCCTAGCCAACTGAGCAAAGAAGGGGCCGCGTCGGATGTACACATCGTGACATAAGTGGACGAGGTCGCCGTCCAGTTCACCAGACAACACCCGTTTGAATTTGGTCCAGCCCTCCCGGGACAGACGAATATGAGCCGGACACGGTTGTGTAGGATCTGCATCACAGATGTCTCCCACCTCCTCCATGATATCGACCGTATCCGCATAGACGTGCAGGGAGACCTCGGGGGTCAAGCTGAGAAACGCCCGTATTATATGCTTCGTCATGGTCAGTACGCGAGTGGTACAAAATTTGACTATCTCTCGTATTTATAGGGAGAAAAAGTTTATGACATGAGATCAAAGGATCCGGTGGTCATGTCACTGGGCTGACTTGAGTCTAGCCGGATAATCAATGGCATCGTCGTCTGCATGCGCTTCATCGCTAGGTTTGGTAATTTGTTCATTGGGCTCTGCCGCCGCTTCACTCAGGGCACGAGCCCACTTCAACTGAACAGCTGACCGCTCGTCCGGTGTAAACAGCCGGTCCACAATAGGCACCACTTTCTCGAGGGCTGTCTACAGATCGGGGTCTAGGGTGAAGCCTCGCGTAGGGTCTTGGTAATGGCCCAGGCGTGGGAAGAAGGGCATACGGTGTACGAAGATGGCATTGTCTATGTGGATGAGGTTTCCGTCGAGCTCACCGCTCAACACCCATTTAAATTTGGTTCAGCCGTCACGGTGTAGCGTAACCGTATTCGATACGATCTCAGCGCGCGACCAGCAAACATCTCCACGGTCTTCAACGATGGTGACTTTATCTTCATAGACGTGTAACCCCACCCGGGGTGTAAGAGGCAGGATGGCTCGTAGGACTGGCGACATAGTTGACCCAATGACGAACGGTGAATGACACACACTCAGACTGTCACTGGTATTTATGGGCAGGTCCCTCGGTGACATGGTTGACCCAGTGACACTGTGACTGACCCTCGTATATATCGGTTGCACATAAGCGCATCTGTGGAGGATCTGAAGAGCCGTTCTTTTTCTGTCGCTGTCATTGCCACAGCGGCAGGGTCAATAGGGCAAAGACCATTACTAGGCCAACGAGCCGTCGCTGGTTCCGGCGTGAGCGCTCGTGGTCCATAGTCCGGGCATCAAGGATGGCTGTCATAGTCCAGTAGTGGTGAGTGATAGCACGCCTCTCCATCGAGTGCACTCTGTCGAGAACCGCTTCTGTGAACTCTTTCACGATTTGGTGTCGCCCCTCGTTGTCGTCGCCATCTCCAAACATGGACCGAACCACTGCTCTGTAACCCGTGAGTGAATTAACCACGGTCGCATGCTGTAAAATGCGAGTCGCAGTACATGCATTCCATAGTCAGACGAGGTCAAAATACTCGCTTCTGATTGGCTGTCAAAGGTCACGATATGCAAATTTTTAGGTCAAATGTCAATGGTAGTGAATATACGCACTCTATACTGGAGGTCAAAGGTCAATGGGAGTCAATATACGCCCTTGGTAGGGGTTTTCCCCTAGTTTAGTGGTAAAGTCCGTGTTCCGTTTTTTATATTTTCGGGAAAAATCCTGATTTTACATGCACCCACTCATGACTTGATGTGCAGGCCCCGATAAGCCCGGGGACCGATATGACCCCTTTTGGTTAGGGTTGATAGGTATTTTCCCCTAGTTTAGGGATGAAGTCCGTGTTCCGCTTTTTATATTTTCGGGACAAATCCTAATTTTACATACAGTCACCCATGACTTGATAGGCAGACCCCGATAAGCGCGGGGACCGATATTATCCCTTTTGGATAGGGTTGATAGGAGTTTTCCCCTATTGTAGAAGTAAAGTCCGTGTTCCGCTTTTTATATTTTCGAGACAAATCCTAAATTTACATACACCCACTCCCCACCCTACCTCTCTCAGCAGGTCCCGATAAGCCAGGGACCGATATTAGCCCTTTGGGTAGTGTTGATAGTTTTCCCCTATCTTAGAAGTAAAGTCCGTGTTTCGCTTTTTATATTTTCGAGACAAATCCTAATTTTACATACACCCACTCCCCCACCCTACCTCTCTCAGCAGGCCCCGATAAGCCAGGGACCGATATTAGCCCTTTGGGATAGGGTCGATAGTTTTCCCCTATTTTAGGGGTAAAGTCCGTGTTCCGCTTTTTATATTTTCGAGACAAATCCTAATTTTACGTACACCCACCCATGACTTGATGGCCCTGGAAGAGCGCTTCACTTTGACATCTCACTCGACCCGATCAGTCCACTAGGGGCCCCTCTCGCCTCTGGAGATTGCCGAACATTCTCATGAAAACCCACGTATTTGGGACTACTTTCTGTCCGCGGAGGCAGACCGCATCACCGCGGAGAAATCCCCTAACATGTCTAAACATGATGCAAGGTCAGATGATGGACGGGATGAGAGGATACAGGTCAGTACATGCTCAAGTGCACTAAAAGTGGTTTGGCCGAGGTCAAAGGTCAATGAGACTCGAAACCATTGCTGTATACTACTACCCGGTTTCATATGTTAACAGAGAAAACAGTTGACTTTTTTTTATTTTTCACCTCAAAATAGACAGGTAGATAGCTATTCAAAAAATGTTTTTGTCCTACGTAATATCTAATTTTGTCTCGTAAACTGCACCTCTTTGGGGTCCGAATCCTCGCAAGGTCTTTTGGACTAGGTCTAAGTCAACTCTTCCTGCAAACGGGATAGTGCAATCCACACGAGAGTGTATCTTTACACAAGAAAAGAGTTATAACAAACACATGTCGGGGTATTCCTGTACAATTGCGTAATTTATTTCAAAGCTTTTCTCATCTTTCTATGGATGCCGTATGATAGCACACTATATATAAGCGTATGTACAAAGTCCTATACTAAAAACAAGCTCTATGTATATAAGCATGATCATGTATATAATGGCTCGACCACGCTATAAATAATCTGCATGATTGGTACATCTATTTTATCGCATACAGTCTATATTAATCTACAAAATATCAATACTAAAACTTTATTAGTTCACGAACCAAAGGGTTGCCGCAAAATATAATAATTCCGCACACAAGGCCCATGAATACTCCCGGAACAAGGAGTGAACTTGTAGGATTATTGCCTATATCCGCTCCTCCCCCCAACATACATGCACAAACACAGGTATTTTGCGGGAGTTGCCCAAGAATGTGGGAACTTTAATATATTCCCAAAACTCCAGTTCTGTATGTATTATCAGCAGATCACTATTGCAGAATACGAAATAACAGTTTATTGATATTTATATTATAAACAATATATATTTCAAAGCCGCCTGTCCAGTCAACATATCGGATCAACAATGATGAATTAACTTATTCAATTGTGTGACCTGTTCCCGCTCTGCTGTCACGAGTTTCAAGGCATTTTCGCATACCCAGTCAAACACTTCACGTGTTGACTTGGGTGAACACCACACATTTTCTCATGAGAATACGGTTTGGTGATGTCATAGCTCTGTAAATATTCCTTGGTTCATATTAAGAGAAGTGATATTAGGAGAGTGACTTCATACTTCATATTTGATTAGCTACTCGGCGAAAATTAACATTTCCCCCTATGAAAAGCGAAACAACCACCGCTTGCCATATTTGGAGAAAAAAAAATCTCGGCCACAACGACCTGGACATTTTGACATAAAAACGATCAGGATTCCTCTTTGCCCCATGGGTAATGTATACACCAAGTTTGATAAGTTTGTAAACTTGTTTAAAATCCATTGTCAATCGTATGGTGCAATTTAGCATCGTAACCTTTCCTGTTTTTGTATAATTTAGATTGGTCACAAGTGTCAGTCTAATGGTAATGTTTTCATTGTATGGTTGTTTCCTGCTTGCCCTCTCAATATTTAACGTTTACACAAGTCCAGGAACTAAGTGCACTACACTTGCAATGTCATTATCTTCAGACATACGCTTTTCAGCATTTCCCAAAATACTCTGTGACAACAACAAGAACAACAATCGCTTTAAAAACACCTTAAAAGTCGTTTAGAACTATCAACCAATCATAATCTGCTTTGGGTAACTGATGGATACCCAGATTACGGCAATATCCTTGGGTGCAGTATACAACACAAATGTAACACGAGCATAGACAACAAGGCAAATTCAGGTTCTGGAACATTCAGCGGTGAATATTAATTAGTCAAATTAGTCATTCATGACCATGGTAACCCACATCTTGATTACACCAAGCCAATTTTGATGTTCCCACTTCGAACTTCCCCTGATATATCAGGCCCCCTTTAGACACGAGAAGTCACCGAGCTCGAAGTCATTTGAATTTTGAATGTGTCATAGAAGAGCGTTATTGATTGGCTGACCTATATATTGGGCCAACGCAATCACCATATTAGGAGGAATGACGTCGTTACTTGAGGATTATTTATTATTATTTATTTATATATTTATCTAATCATTTATTTGTTTATTTGATAATACAGCGCTTGTAAACATCTTTAACAAACTAAGAAATGTAACGTGTAATTAAAATAAAACATCGAGTTGATGGGCTGCGAAATCCGTACGGGAAGCGGCCCTTAAACTGCAATTTCAATCAATCAATACTTGAGGATGATGTCACCCTACATGCAATCGGCGTGTAGGTTCTGATTGGTTCATCTCTCATCCGTAGGTAAAATTTACACCTCGGATTTTGAACACTGAAGGGGGTTTATCGAGATAGGTTCGAAGTGGGAATGTAGAAATTGGCTTGGTGAAAATGAAAATGGGTAACCCACTGCGAAACAGTTGCGTTTTGTGAAGATCACCTTGAACCATATACGGCACCTACACATGTACAGATAATGCAAAATTTGAGTCATGTTGATGTAATATGTTAACATGCTGCTTTAATGTACATGCACATATAATGTTAGTATTACACACTGTCGAGTGTCCGAAGAATATGGTCACTCTGATCAAGTATTTCATGGTACAGACGTGATGACCACGTTCTACTTGACTGAACACGCATCTTGATCATGGCAAATGTGGCCAGAGCGAAAATAAAAGAGATGGTTCAACCATGCAGAATATTGTCGGTCACGTCTGTACCAGGTGTTCTTTAGTCAGAATGACCATGTCCTTCTAATAGTGTATTTTGATACATGGTCATAAAAAGGACTGCATTAACCCTAAATACATGTAATTGCAAATTGAGAGCGCTATAATTAAATATTATTTGATATGATAGTATTTATAGGTGAGTTACAATATAATCGATTTAACGCAGTATATTGCGGTACCGTATTGGGACAGTGGTTGATTCATCTCCCCGACTCTTTCTCCTTCCAATATCAGGCTCGCAGTCAAGGGGGGTTTTCTTGGTTCGGGCGAACCCCACTTTTGGACAAAATATATTTTATTCTCATACAAATTCCCTTTTCAGGCTGGAGTGAACCCCTTATTTCCCTCTTTCTTTAAATATGCTGTTTAATCAGATATGTTCCACCACTGACCATGTGAAGACACCGAGTGGCAGATTGAATATCGATTTGAGTGAGCTGTTCAATCAAAGGCATTCTGGTTGCATTGATCCATGTTTTAATCCATACAGTCTCATAATGAGGACGTTAAGCTCCGAGCGATTTGGGGCATGCCACCTAGCAGGTTTTTTCACAGGCAAACGTTTCCATTACAGGGAGTGAGAGGAGTCGACGGTGAAATGGCGAGGCAGTCAGATGCTGTGTGTGTTCATACATGTGGTCCACAGGGGGATGGGATAAGGGTTTTCAGGTATCCGTACAGGAGTGGTATTGGATTGGACAATGGGAGGAGAGCATGTGCTGGAAATTCTGGCATGTCTGGTGTACTTGTATTCCCTATGGACTATGCTGATGAGGATAATAGGTGACCAATGTAATTGCTCTAATAATTCAATACCACTATCAAAATTTAATGAGGACACCCCCAATTTGGGGGACAAAATTCAATCGACAGTTCTAAGATCACTCTTATCTGCAGGAGTTCGGACCATTTTGTCAACTTTGCCATCAAATTACACATCTTTGAACTGTACTTAATTATAGCATATAAACATAACCATCAATGATTTGAAGATTTTCGGCCACAACGACCTTGACAATTTGACCTAAAAATGAACAGGATTGCTCTTTGCCTCATGGGTAATGTGATCAGGACACCCCCAATTTTGGAGACAAAATTCAATTGGCTGTTCTAATAGATTTTATCACTCTTATATGCATGATTTCAGACCATTTTGTCAACTTCGCCATAGAATTACACATCTTTGTTATACCTAATTATAGCATAAACATAACAATCAATGATTTGAAGATTTACGACCTGGACATTTTGACATAAAAATGAACAGGATTGCTCTTTGCCCCATGGGTAATGCAATCAGTACACCCCCAATTTTGGAGACAAAATTCAATTGGCTGTTCCAATAGATTTGATCACACTTATATGCATGATTTTGAACCATTTTGTCAACTTCTTGATTTGATAAATTTGATCACCCCCATATTTCATGATGGGAAATTTCACTTCCTGTGATTGAATTATTAGAAGTATTGCCATAACTACTGTAGCTGCCAATTTGACTCACAGTTGGCAGATATTTATCACATATAGTTGGTTTTCCAATGTGGCAGGTCATATTCACAATTATTAATGCATTCCATTAAACAACCGACAGTTATAACATCACATCACCACATAACTTACAAAAAAAATCCTAATAAACTGAAATTCTGTAAGTGGTACCCAAGTTTATATTTAGCTTAGTGTCTCCGGTTACATGTAAACAGGTTAGGGCGATCCATCTCTTTACAACGGAGGTAAAAAAGGTTGTTTCTGCTCAATAAATCAGTTTACATATAATGAATTCGACAAAATCCTCTTGAGGCGCACACAGACATAAATATATCCATTCAAATGGTAGCAAAAAAAAAAAAAAGTTGTCATCTATCTAATTTGCATAATAATAGGCCAAATATTTGTTACGCTGGCGGATTCTTCAAATAGCAAATTAATTTTAGGACATGGAACGATGGATAGATTATTGCGCCTAAAGTATTGAGCATTGTTTAAGAAGGAATCAAAAACTGGGTGGGACCTTTACTAGCGATATATGGAGAGTTCATAAGATTTAAAGGATATGCAATATTTACATATGAAAAAGTCTATTGTGTGTGATGATAATGAAGCCAATATATATAAAAAAAATTTATTCAAAACTTGCTAAATGATATTTTTCTTACAGTATACATACATGTACTGAAATATCAACCTAGAAAAAAAAATACTGTCTTCAATTGTACAAAACTGGATAAATTTATGACTGATCAAAATGTGATTCCTGACCTATTTTCATGTTTTTGAGACAAAAAAAAAATTAAAAATATGACACCTCAAACCAAAACCATTCTTGGTTGCTCCACATAATCAAAATTCCTTATAGATTGTATGAAAATATAATTTTGGTTCGAGGTGTCATTTTTTGTACCAGAGAAAATCGTCCTTATAAATGTCTAAAAAATAGCAAAATAGTCCAGAAATAACCTTTTGATCAATCATAAGTCCATTTCTATACGGAAGATCGTAATATTTCTGAGGATGACATTTCATTATATACATGTATACTTCATGAAAAAATATAATTTAGTAAGATTTGGACCCCCCCAAAAAATCAGTTTCATTACTGTAAGACACAAGGGAATTTAGGGAGCTTCTTGAAATTAGAGCATGCTAGGAACTGGCATAAGGCATTCCAAACAGAGAGGCATAAAGCACCCAGTTAGAACTCTTATGAACTCCATGGCATACTTTTTGGAACTTAGCAGACGAAGGATGGCTTGTGCCATAGCATGCAATGGCATGAGGGGGATGGCATTTATGCCATTTGAATTGGAACTAAACCCATCCAGATCAGAACAGTGAGATCACTTTGTACAACAGATGCAAGAATATCTTCTCAAAGATATTCAAAATTTGACGTCTTCCTTTCCCGTCACTGTTCAGGATGTGTTGTATGCAGAAGGGAAAATGATGTCACTGCATCTAATTGATATAGTGATGCTCATGAATATGTCAGGATTCATGATTAAAGGCTCAGAATAATGACCGAGCATACAATCGGAATGTACCACCGACACGGATGTCCACCAAAAAAAAAAAAAAAAATGGTACCGGTATGCCATGCCGTTATTGTTTGAAGATCAATTTCTTCACTTTTCTCATGAATGGTATACATTTGTTTAGTTTTTTGTGTTCAATTGTGTTTTATTTTGTATATGTTTTGACATTTGTCACTTTTGTGGAATAAGAAGAGTCATTTCCAGTCTAGATTTTGAGACTGTTTACATCTTTGAAAACAATTCTATTCTAGACACGTCAAGCTAATGAGTTACAAGTTTATCAGATGAAGGAAAACATACATAAGTTATCATACATTTATACATGTATGGTTATGTGTAGTGAGAATTATCAAAACACTGGTAGCATGAATTAAATGCGATAAAAATAACAATTATTAAAATGAAAATCTAACGCCTATAACTGTATAACATGATTAATGTATGAGAATATACAAGATGCTGAAAAAGTTCATTTATATACCACATTTACCCAGTCTATGGTTATTAAAACAAATCAGATGCTAAGATGAATCCACAAATAAAGCAATCAAGCTGCTGAGAACAGACACCAAAAACTTCAAGTTCAGATACATGTAAATCTGATGCTTAGAGTATAACATTGTAAGTAATATGATGCTTACATCTTACTGAAATGCATTTCAAAAAATGATTATGTTATGGATATTGCATCAGGCCTCGCATTCTGACAGGATCTATCAGCCCTGGTCCCGTAAAAGGCCCATGATACTGCTTCTAACAGGGCCTATTTGCATGCATCAACCTGGTAAAGGTAGACATCGTAGATGTTTCTATTGCGACTACATCAATTGAAGTCCCAGCTGTTATTAAATCAGCCCAGTAAATAGCCATGCCTAGGCCTAACACTGGTTGAAATTTTAGAGTGCAAGGCCTGTTGCATGTCACAGATTTATATGTACATTGTACAATGACCAAAATGATACTTCATTTGTGATCATATCAGATTTGACGTCTCATCTTACCACCCCCCGCCCCAACCCAGGCATGTAAGTTTCACATGATTCTCCCTGCTTTCACCCGGTTTGCTCCCACTAATTCGTTCCCTGCTCCTGCGTACCCTGCCTCGCCCCTACCTCATACATTGAGGACTACTGACCCTAATGCAGATCAAATATATGTAGGCTATATGCTGCATATGATCAATCTCAAGCAATGAAGGCAGCAATCTATTATTTAGTTTCATGGTTAGTCCATTTTTTTATGATAAATGCAATCTCCTCTTTGGTTTTTTCAATGCAAAATCTGTTTTCTGGAATAAATGTCAATTGTTACCAGTGTCATCGGACCCTGGCCCACAATGCCCCCTCCCCCCCCCCCAAGAGTTTCTTGGGTGTCTCCGAGTGTCTTGGGTGTTCTCTGATTTCTTGGGACAACAGAAATGTATTACATGTAATCACAACAGTACGTGTATGCATATTTGAAAATAATCCATCTGAGTTAGTTGGTAACTGGTTTGGTGCTGCCACAATGGATAATTTGCCTGGTTGGTTGTACATGTAGATCACTCTGTGTTCAGTTTATTGATCAGGAAAATATTGATGGTCATATATATGTGATATCCATGTAATAATCGGTGAATGATATACATATATGATATCTGCGAAATCTATGTGATATCTGCGAAATCTATGTGATACATGTATCTGTGAGTGATATCCATGCGATATCTGAGATATCATGTGATATTCCAGCTCACGGTTTCTCACGACTATGTGTCCGCATATGCCTTGATAGCGGTGTGTGTTGGGCAGATTTATAATCACAGTGTGGACACGTGTACGGCTTTTCCCCTGTATGAGTTCTCAAATGTGTGACGAGGTTTGCCTTTTCAGAAAACCTCTTGTCACAATATGAGCATTCGTGTGGCTTCTCCCCTGTGTGAGTTCTTGTGTGTCTCACTAGACTGGCTCTCTGGGTGAACCAGCTGTCACAGTAGAGACATTTATGTGGCTTGGGGCCAGAGTGCAGTTTTAGATGGCAGTCGAGGTTGTATTTATGAGCTGTCTTGTAGTCACACAGCGAGCACATGTATGGCTTATCCGTCGTGTGGTTTCTCAGATGCGTATCAAGGTGGTCTTCTTCGATGAACCGGTTGTCACACAGCGGACACTGGAATGGCTTATCCCTAGTGTGCACCTTCATATGTCTATCAAGGGCAGATTTGTGGATTGATCTGTAATCACATAGCGTACACCTGAATGGCCTCTCTTCTGTGTCCGTTCGTGGAAGTTTGGCAGGACTTTCCTTCTGGAGCTGTTGTTGATTAAACGAATCACTGTCAAAGGATGACAAACTTTCGGAGGGCTTCTCCCCGAGGAGAAGGGCATCGAAATCTGGTTTACAGTCTGATCTGTAATCATAGAATGGGTGTTTGTATGGTTTCTCCTGTGAATATGGCCTCTTATGTTGCCCTCCTTTCGAGTTTCCCGTGGTTTCATATGAGCTCGCCATAGCCGATATATCGGATGACATGTCCTGATCTCTCAGTGTCATGATCAAATTCGCAGCATCCAAGATGTCTTCATGTTCTCTTGCCGTCAGGTTCCCTGATGTGATGGTTTCTTTACCTTGATATGGGCTCCCAGGTAGGACGGGCTTATTCATGCTTAGATTCAAGGATTTCTCTTGAACGTCTGAGCCATCCTTCTGAAAAAGATTACGAGATTGTTGATATTCGCCAATTTAAAATGACAGCCATCAAGAGGCCCTTTATCAGGGATGTTACAGTCTTTCGTTTTGAAAATAGCAGGAGTGGTGTGAATCACACTACTAAAATTTGAAAAAATGATATTAAGGGATGTGATACGACTCTCTTCCAGTTTATAACATTGGAAGACATATGACGAGTTCTGTTTTTCAAACTCTTGAGCCAATTTTTAGGAGTTTGATGTGATGGGAGAGTGATCACACTCTTCAACATGAGGGTGAGACTCACAAAACCCCTCGGCTTCCCCCAAGCAATTGAGAAATATGCCAAGAATGTGTAACATATTATGGCTATACTAATCATCCAGAATTGTCCTTTTTAGAGAATATCATCAATTCTAGAGATATAACAGCTACATTCAAGAATATATATCACAAAATCATATCTAGATTAATAATACACAAAAAGGGTCATAACTCTGTAAAATGAAGGCCGAGACGAATAATTTTTTGTAGGCTTGTAGAATACAAGTAGATAGCTGTATTTAGCACAGTTCTTCAGAGATAACTGGTTACATTCAAGCAGATCCAAGATTATTACACCCTAAGGGGCATAACTCCATAAAATAAGGGCAGAGACGATGATTTTTTTGCACGCTTCTAGAATACAACTAGATAATTAAGTTCCAAGATTTAGCAGCTACATACCGAACACGGATCTGCAGATATAACTTGTACATTCAACTATGTACAGATCACAAAATCGGAGATTATTACATCCGAAAGGGGCACAACTCCATATAATATGGGCCGAGACAACTACAGTACGCCCAACAATTAAACTGGTCACCACTCGCGAAACGTTGAGTGCACCTTTCGCAAAACGTTGGCGAAAGGTTCGCGAAAGCATGTGCGAAGGGTTGATAATAACTTACGATTATATCATATTTTATGCTATATAGCTTTCGCGAAATGTAAATAACTTTCGCGTCAGGTAAAGCTTCTGCACAAACCTTTCGCGAAAGGTATTTACGATAGGTCACGATCGTAACTGATGTAAAGCAATCCGCATTTGACGAGACAAGATGACATCATACACGCGAGTGTCAGATCTTCATTGCATTCCTTGGACCATGCGGGTTACAATTTCTGATGTTACCCAGCAAGAGGGCCTGGAGACACAAGGGTATAGTCGGCTTCAATCACTGAAGGCAATAATTATTTTTTTTGTCAGCGATATCACCATTTTGAGATAGAAATTCTGCTCAGAGTTGTCTCCCCTCTTCGCAGCAACTGGACATGCCCCTTATGAACGGTTGGCTGATGCCATGTTTTAGATTGGGCTTCATGCACTATGATGTGAAATACCGGTATTTCAATTCCAAAAACAAGCCATACAGCACAATGAACTCATTATATTTGTTGCTTCAAATAAGGGGCTGATTATGCGACTAGATGACTAGATGAATGCAGTGATACAGCTCCAGGCACCAGTACATACGATCTCTATTTTGCGTGAATCACGGCTTGCATCATGGACCAGCGAAGAAAACCAGCACGTCGTCGTGATTTTACATTTGCAAAATTTAGTTTATGAACCTAATTAATGCCATTAAAAACATTAAAAGGCCATTAAAATGGCACCAGCAAATGAGTGAGTGAGTGAATATGATTTAACGTCGCTTTCAACACTATCTCAGTCTTATCACGATGTACGTTCCTATTCCTTTTCACTCCCGGAAACCACACGGGTAGGGTCATATTCCTTTTAACACCGAGACTCCACGGGTGGGGCCCTATTCCTTTTCACATCTGGGATCCCCACATGTGCCCCAATTAGTCGACTCTTACGACAAGCTCTCTGAGGAGCTGAGACCTATTCTTACCATGACCTGGAGTGTGCACAACGACACCCCAGGTCAATCCCCAGGAGCCACACGGGGACACCAGCAAATGAAAAAGAAATAGTTGACAAAAATATAAACAATTTATGACATGTATTCCCTCGAATATCGTTCGCTTATAGCTTTAGTGAAAGGTTCAGATCTGACTTTTTCTCAGCCAACATATGCGAAAGGTATGGCGAAAGGTACTGGCGAAGCATTCGCGAAACGTTTGCAAACGATTCGCCACATCTTTTGGCTATCCTTCGCAAATTTGACCAGTTTAATTCTTGGGTGTACTATAATTTTTTTAGGCATCTAGACTACAACTGGATAAAAAAATTGTCTCATAATCTGGTATGGTAGCTGTACCAAACAGTTAATTATATATATAACATTCAAGCATATATCACAAAATCATAGATACCTGCACCCAAAAGGGGCATAAGGGCCGAGGCAAGTAATTTTTGTTGGCTTCTAGAATACAACAATATAAATAAGTTTCCAAAATATAGTAGCTATATCTAACACAGTTCTGCAGACATAGTTGGTTACATTCAAGCATAAAGGACAGAAATAGAAATTACTATAACTGGAAAGGGGCATAACTCGGAGGGGAGACACTATCGATAGGTGTCTGACATAGCACTAGATAAATAAGTGTTCAAAATTTGGTAGTTGTGTCTCGAGCAGTTTTGCAAAGAATGCGATAAAGGACGGACGGACGTACATGGTGGCGGCAATACCCTGAGGCCAAAATGGCCGAGGGGTACAAACGAATGACTGATGTTACGTCTGACATGGTGAATGGCTGAACCGGATTGCCTAGAGCCTTGGGGTTATGCAAACTCGATTTAAGGGGACCCAAATGGGTTACCTAAAGCCCTTGTTTTAACAGGTCTCTGAATGTGTGTACATGTAACCTACACAGGTTAACATGAGAACAGCTATAATAACCTAAATGGGTTACCATGGAAAATATTACATCACATGCTGGTTTATTCTCCAAGACTTGCGCCATCAAAAATGTGTCAAGTCATCAAAGGTGGGAAGATATAGGTAGGTCAGTAGGGAAATTGATTTTTTTTATGTTGTGTTCGATACTTTTTTGGCAAATATATGACAAACTCTTTCAAAAGGAAGATTTAATATTTTATAGTACTATACGGTAAGTTTCCTAACTATTCGTGACCAGAAGTGAATATTGCAGTCGTGAAAAACTGACCACTTCCGAATAGTTTGTGCGGGTCAGTTCAGAAAAACGGACGTTTTCGTAAATTAGAGTCCCCATATTAAATGCCCATAATGTCGACAATGAAAGGTCACAATACGTCGACTGTGATGTTTCAGTAATATTTACCCCAGACAGCACAATATTATTAAGATTGACAACCACAAGACATTCACTATACTTTGTGTGTAGAATGAAGCCTAATATACTTCGGCGAAGTTCAGTGGTACGAACACGTGTGGTCGAGGGGAAACCTGGAAGCAAAACCCGGGAAATGTTTGTTGTGCATTTAGATTTGTCAGGCAATATTTCGCAATTTATCAAAGGATAAATAAAGTACTGACTGAGGTAGAAGGAGATCTTCATGCAGCATATTTCAAGCCAATTATAGAAAAACGGACATGTTCGTAGTAGGATGTACAGCTGAATTTACTTGTGTCTAGTGTGATATGTTTTGATGTGGCAACTCCAATAATGTTAACTGTTAAGGATTGGAAGTAGCCAGACCATTGGAAATTCCACGTCAAAAAAAAGGCCTGCTCTAAAATTGACTAATCATTTTGAGTATGAAGGTTCCCAATCTAGCTGATCGGCTACCTCAGTCAGCTGTAATATACCTCTGAAGTTTTGTATTTTTTGCCAATCAAACCGGTAAGCAGACAATAAATGTAGAGAGGTTTAATCGAAACATCGATGCTTGCCAGAAGCACAATGAAGCCAATCTTTGAGCATCAGTTTTGACATCGTTGACAACAACAATGCTTCGGAAATAGAGTTTTTGTAAAAATGTTTAGTAAATCTCTTCTAAATCGTATACTTTTTAGTTTCTTACCATCAGTTGTCAATTTTTGAGATATTCTTACCACCGTATGGTAGTAAAACTCGATGTCAATAAATCTCTGGTCTATGCAGATTAGCAAGTGTGTTTAGCGACCATACACTGGGTGATAGCATTTTCAATATACATGATATATGTACAAATGGGATCAACTAAAAATCGGGGGGTGATTGAATTATTACCACCTCCAATCGTATTTTCCTCCATAAAATCGTGGGTAATTGATTTCCAGTAGGCTTATCGGTTCACTTGAGGAATTACCACATTAGTGTGACTAACGTCACAGGACCTACGAAGTAGGATGAGGAAGATGACTTGGGGGTCCAAGCGTAATGTTATAGGTCACCTAAGTAGGTCAAATTTTCATCAAAATTAGGTCAGCTAAGAACTTGCTGGTAACAGTCCCCAAATGCACATTCATGCCACAAATCAAGGTTCTAATGTCAACGGTTCTCCTTATTTTGCTGATTTAAAACGATTCGGATGGACTCACTGACTCACTCACTCACTCATTACCGGACAATTTGCAAATGAGAGCCTATTTCATAGAACAGGTAGAGTTAACTCAAACACATTTTTTTTTGTATGGGTGGCCTTGCCATATAAGGACAGATATCACATTTCACCAACACAGCTCTCCTAATTCCAGTTTTGAGAGAGCTAAAAATGCCTCTCCTTAGCTTCGAATATTCATACTCTTACAATATTTGCATTCCCTCTCCTAAAATTAACATTTTGCTATCTATCCATTCTTCAGAAGATCAGTATATAGCTCTCTTGTTTTTAAATGGCAACGTCTGCTAACATGGCAGAGTTTCTTTTTCTTTTTCTCCAAAAATTCCAATCAAGCTCTGCAGGAAATAGGCAATTATACAGCTGTTGTCAAAACTTACATGTGCAAGTATGTATCTCGGCCAATTAAGTGATTTTGCCTTGAAAATGTCAACAGATTTCCACTGGCTGAGTGCCTTACACAGGCAAGGTAATACCAACCATTACCACTCAGACTAGTAACTGATAGGTTACTGGTTGGTGGAGAACTGATTGGTACAGGTAGGAAAGGTCCCCTTGTGGTACGGTACCATTCAGTTTTTAACTGATCAGTACTAACCGGTAACCAACAGGATACTGATTGGTGCCCATTGGATCCCATGAATTTTCTACTGATCGGCTACCAAGCAGTTACATGTACCAATCAGTTACCGCTGTGTTACTAACCCAATTGTCCACACTTAGTTACATATTGGTACAATATCCTGGCTAACACCATTGGGGGGGGGGGGGAAGTCTGGTTAGCGAATATTTAGCATTGTTTGTGTCTTTATTTAAGTAAACTACAGTTAAGGTTTATCAATCAAAGTTATGTTTTCTCTTGATGGATAAAAGTATGAAAAATGTTCCACCATTTTGTCAATGAAATTTTGTTAGAAATACTTTTACTTTTGCTGGTCCAGTTTATATCAAAAAGTTAGTATTTGGCTGTTGAGACACATCATAAAAACAGGAAATCTTGAGCACTTAACATCTCAATTTCAAATAGAATTAAAACTTAACGATAGTGCACTGTGATATGATTTCAAACTTATGGCATCTACTAATAGTAGTAGAAATATTAAAGTCTACAGCTCATGACATACCGGTACATTTAAAATAGGCATGAAATCTGATGTTTTATCCCACTTGTATCCCGTGATGCAATGTACATCCATGAAAAATGCCATCCTGCCATCATGTCATGTAACACGACATCAATTATCCTGCCATCATGTCATGTAACACGATATCAATTATCCTGCCATCATGTCATGTAACACGCTATCAATTATCGTGCCATCATGTCATGTAACACGCTATCAATTATCCTGCCATCATGTCAGATAACACGATATCAATTATCCTGCCATCATGTCCTCATGTAACACGATATCAATTATCCTGCCATCATGTCATGTAACACGATATCAATTATCCTGCCATCATGTCATGTAACACGATATCAATTATCCTGCCATCATGTCATGTAACATGATATCAATTATCCTGCCATCATGTCATGTAACACGATATCAATTATCCTGCCATCATGTCATGTAACACGATATCAATTATACTGCCATCATGTCATGTAACACGATATCAATTATCCTGCCATCATGTCATGTAACACGATATCAATTATCCTGCCATCATGTCATGTAACACGCTATCAATTATACTGCCATCATGTCATGTAACACGATATCAATTATACTGCCATCATGTCATGTAACACGATATAAATTATCCTGCCATCATGTGATTATACTGCCACCATGTCATGTAGCATGAATCAATATCAATTATCCTGCCATCATGTCATGTAACACGATATCAATTATACTGCCATCATGTCATGTAACACGATATCAATTATCCTGTCATCATGTCATGTAACACGATATCAATTATACTGCCATCATGTCATGTAACACGATATCAATTATCCTGCCATCATGTGATTATACTGCCATCATGTCATGTAGCATGAATCGATATCAATTATCCTGCCATCATGTCATGTAACACGATATCAATTATACTGCCATAATGTCATGTAACACGATATCAATTATCCTGCCATCATGTCATGTAACACGATATCAATTATCCTGCCATCATGTCATGTACCACGATATCAATTATCCTGCCATCATGTCATGTAACACGATATCAATTATACTGCCATCATGCCATGTAACACGATATCAATTATCCTGCCATCATGTCATGTAACACGATATCAATTATCCTGCCATCATGTCATGTAACACGATATCAATTATCCTGCCATCATGTCATGTAACACGATATCAATTTAATCGCCAACGCGAGATCCCTGGACATGCTGGATCGGCACCTGTATTACACATTGACAAATTACTGTTGTGTTATGTAAGGGAGCTTCTTGAAATCAGGGCATGCTAGAAACTGGCATAAGGCATTCCAAACGGAGAGGCTAAGAGCGACGAGTTGGAACTTCTAGGAACTCCATGGAATACATTATACTTTTTGGAGCTTGGCAGACAAAGGAAGGCTTATGCCATACCATGCAATGGCATGATGATCCATCCAGATCAGAACACTAAACTAGGCACGGTGTATCCCATTTGGATAACCGGCATATGCCATTCCTATCAAGGAAGCTCACTAAGACCATTGTCACTTGATTAGTTGTTTAGCATGACCAGCCCTCATCTATATTTTGAGGGCAAATAATTAAAATAGATGATGGATCTACATTTTCATGAGTAATACTTACTCATTTTCTTCATATTCGTATACAATTTATTTGCAATTTAATAATTAATAACAAATAATTATAGCATCTAGCATACATGTACATGTGTATTTGAAAAATCAAGGTCAAGCTAAACAACCAATCAAGTGACAATGGCCTAAGGGTTGTTAGATCTCAGGATATTGACACCTGTCATGTAGAAGAATGGATGCACACCTCATCATGAGATTGTAAGAGGTATAAAACATCAGATTAGGGATTGAGTGACTGTGTCTTAAGCCACATTTTATTTTTGTTAGCAGTTTCTTACTCTGTTTTCTGCTCTCTTGCACAAGTCCATCGTACCATCTGGCAGAAATGGCATGGACAGATCCAGTTTCATCCGGTTATACTGGCCTCCGTCGTCCAACAGATCTACTGGAAGGGCTGGCATATGTTTGTCTTCTGTTTTGACGGTTGTGTTGCCCATGGAGTAATCCCAACCACCAGTTGCTGCGTCTTGATACGAAAGATGTGGTTGAAATGCAGGTGTGTCTTTTAAAGCGTTGGCCTGCAATTCATCCTTCCGAAACATCAATGGATATCCAGGGGTTTGATTCTGCAGGAAAGGAGGAGCTGGCTCTAAGTTTCTTTCTGCCATCTGGTTTATAGATGTTGAAGGCACTTTAGGATGTGAAGCGTCTGGTTTTTCCATCAACTCAGATCTGTCTTTTTCTAAGTCCCTTTTGACAATTTACCTAGAGCAGAAGAGTGAGTGAAAAAGTAGCATTTAATGTCATGATACTTTCAACATTTGCATTGATCATGTCTGTGTGCCTACTGTGACGAAGCACACATGAGCTCAAAAGATTGAATTGGTGGAAATACCAGAAGTTAAAGTCAACTTTCAAGACATGTTCAAATAATTTAACTATTTATGCCACACCAAAGTCAAAGCAAGTTCTGAGTACGTTCAGGGAACATCAGTTTATCCTATGCCAGTCGTACCTATTATATGTAATGGCATTACCCACCATCTAAATCAGGGAAAGAATTACTTAAGGCTGGATAATACCAGACATAATTATATTTTTTCCATACAGTGTCTCAAAAAATGTGGAATAAATCAGAAAATAATTGGAATATTCTCTTGAAAATTTCACCACGTAGTACATGTGTACCAGGCAGGACTTTGAGAAGGCCAAACATGTATTAATTTGGGTACCTTCGTGACGGACGTGACAACAACAGAGTTTCAAAAATTATGAAACGAAATGACTAAAATTATGTTTTAAACGTTCACTAAATTAATATAGTCAATGTAACAATGAAGAGGTCATGAAACAAATGAAATGTGTGAAATATCCAAACCAAACTGAGTCTCTAGCATAGACCTTTTCACCACGAATTCGGTAAATTTCGCGTCCATTCGGAGAAGCAAGTCACGTGGCGCAAATACATGTGATCATCAACAACCAATCGTTTGCTGGTGGGTTGACAAGTCGGCTTACCTCATCGTTTTCTGTGTGCAGATTTGTCTCTGCCATAACAGAGGTATGTAGCAAATAATTACAACGAATGATCTTTGAATTGAAAAACATTTCCTTTTGTAATAAAGCGTCTGTGTTCCAAGCTGCCATAAGTCTGCAACCGTCAGTGTATTTTTTGTTTTAATTTATGATCTTTTATCGGCAATAATTTCAAGAAATAATGTCATTTCCGGTTGTGATCTCCAGGCAGAGGTCGCAGCACAGACAAGATTTGGCGCGAGATACAAAATGGCGACAGCGTCATTGACGAACGCCTTGACAGCTTGATTTATTGATTTGAAGAAGGTTTATGGGAGAGGCCTTATTCCACAATCACTCCAGCATTTCAACATTAAAAGTATTAACTATTATTTCGTTTTTTGTGGAGTCCGGCCATGACTACAAGTCTGGAGGTGAAACACGCACGCCGTTGGCTGCAAGATTCTCTTTTTACATTTTTTACAGCCCACCAGCAACTGGTTATTTCATTGGTCGAATCCAGCGTGCATTCGGGAGTTTCCGTTGACAGCTTTTCACGTTGTCACGTTTTTCGGCTATTTTCGGTATGAAAAGGTCTATTCCCATAATTAATTGAAGCTTGAACAGGTAACCATGGTAACCATGCTTGATTCTACCCATCTTCATTTTATCCAGTCAATTTCTACGTTCCCACTTCGAACCTGCCTTGATTTATCTGACCCCTTCAGTGTTCAAAATCCGAGGTGTAAATTTCACCAGCTAACGACAGAAGAACCAATCAGAACGTACACATCGATTGCGAGTGAAGTCACGTAGAGTGACATCATCCTCTGTTAGCGGCATCCTTCCTCCTAATATGGTGCCCACTAACTAGGTCAGCGCTCTTGTGCGACCCATTTCGAATTTCAAATGTTTTCGAGGTCAGTGACGTCTCGTGTCTATAAGTTATTTGAACATTGAAGGGGTCCAGATATATCAAGGGAAGTTCGAAGTGGGAACGTAGAAATTGGCTGGATAAAATGAAGATGGAAAATGCAGTCAAAAAACATGTCCACCTGTTCATGTATTCATATGAAGTTACAATTTATTGTGTATTAATATATAACACATGGAAGGGTACTTCATGAATCTCTTCACTATATATATTCAACCATGGTATGTTTTATTCATGGAGGAAAATATACATACATGTACATTGTGCATACCAATGGCGCTCATGAAAGGAAAGTACATTCTCTCCAAACGCAGAAATGAGTGAACACAGCAGTTCATGAAGAAGCAGGAAAATGAGACTCTTCACTAAATCTATTTTCAGATATTTCTGTTGCACATTTTTCCAATGCCAAGTAACAACTCCCGGAGAGAAAGTGAGTGAGTGAATAGAATTTAATGTCGCTTTCAACAACATTTCAGCTATATCACGACGAACCAACTAAGCACCACCCAGCCCAGTTGTTTCTGCTACTTCAAAGAAGAAATCTTTGAAGCAGCATGGAACCAGATACCCTCCATCCACCCTATAAAACACTGAGGACAGCGTCGGAGAGGAAGTCTTAGAGAACAACAGAGATACCTAAACATGTGAAGCGTCTCATTCCCGTGTCCGTTTTCATGCATTTTCACATTTAATATGTAGAAAATGCACTATCTGCCAATAAATGTCCTTGGTATAAACACATTATCTGTATGTTTGTGTCCATAAATAAACTATACAATGGATGGATATAGCATAGAGAGGGAGTACTGTACCGTTCATGGTGTTATATTCCTATACCATGTACATGATGTATACACAATCAATTATATCTTCACATGAATAAATTAACAAAACCACAGGTGGACATTAACAAAACCACAGGTGGACATTAACAAAACCACAGACCTGTGGACATTAACAAAACCACAGGTGGACATTAAAAAAAACACAGGTGGACATTAACAAAACCACAGGTGGACATTAACAAAACCACAGGTGGACATATTTTTTTACTCACCCTTACTGACCACTATTATGATCTTATCGATAAGGAACCTTTCGAAAAAGCTTGACAAATTTGTAAATTAAATCTATGTGTCAACAAATATACCACAAACTTTATACGGTATGTAAAACAGGATTAGATCTTTTGATATAAATACGGCTATCCTAAATACAGAATGAGACTAGAAGATCCAACTTGCAACAATGCCTACAAATGCAGTAAGAATCTACATGAATCTGGCATGACCACATGCTTCACTTATACCACCAAACTGTTCAACCAACATAGTCTTCCCCAACCAGATACGATAAATAAACATGTAATCCAATCTGCCCAGGATGCGTTCACTCACAGCTTTGAAAAGTATAACTACAAAGCTCTGAAAAACTGAAAATGTACTCTCAAACATACAGCAACAATCAAAGAAACTATTTAGCAACTATAAAAAAATCGGAATTACCGACAGGCACTATGTAAAATTAGTCTCTGCACACACTTTGGAGATTGAAGCAGGACGTAAAACAGGCCGCAAAGTACATGTAGGCCTACCCAGACTGCAGAGAACATATAGACTCTGCAATATGGAGACTGAAGATGAAACCCATTCCTAATTACATGTACAATGAGGGGAAAAGAATTCTTTAAAAAATTTACCCCTCTTTTCTATTCTGGTCTGCTGCTTAAAAAGCTGAATTTATTATAAACCCAAATCCCCCGAAATTGTGTACATTGTACTTTCGTTGTTTTAATACCATGCTGGGAAGATATTCCCCTTGGTCATTGTATTCATACATTGATCATAATAAATATCATATCATATATGACATGTGCATCACCAACTGTTTTTTTTTTGTGTTTGACAAGATGTTTTTTTCCCTAGAAAAAACTGTGGCATTCAATCGTTCACTTGCTGGGGGGGGGGGGGTGGTGGGTGGTTAGTCAGAGAGGGGGGTACCCCCACTCTGGGCCATAGACGATTTTTTGAAATTAGAGTAGGGAATGGTGCTTTGTCGGAGCAGTTGAGAAGTCAATGTTTCTAGTGCTAAATAAGACAGGAAACTGGAAAAGAAATACAAATTTGAAGTGAGAAAGGTCAAGATCAGAGATTTGTTAGAATACAAGAATCAAATCAGGCATCAGTGGGGAGTCATTCTCTTTGGATATATTTATTTGGTATTCAACTTCAAGGTGCCCCATCTTAACAAAGTACATACAAAATAATCAACGAACAATAAAAATACATTGAAAAGCACAAGTACATTATCTGAATATAGCACAGTGGAATGGCTGATCAACTGAAATACAAGTCCAGTGATATTCGTGGTGTGATAAAACTTCGTAGCAGACGACACAACAACCTCCATTCTCTGATCAATTGGTTTGCTTCCTTCATGCATCGTGGCATATATGGCTACAGCTCGCCTGACGCGTGATTCTGGGATTTCGGTAGCCTTCCTCAATACCACAGGCTAACAGCGATCAGCATGATCACGAGGGTTCCTGAATATTTTAATTTGCGACAACTCGAACAATTTACGGCAGATGTTCAGGGAGCATGGATCAGGGAAAACATGGCTGAGTTACCTGGAAACGTATAATGCGGACATATTTTTGCAAGTACCATTAAAGTTACTGACATTTTCGAGTGCTGGGTGCATTTTTATTCTTGCTTTAGTGCCGGGCGGTCGAAATTAGTCCCGGGTGCTCCCGCTCAGTGTGGCCAGAACCCTGTTGATGAGTTGTTGGAACCTTCCATTCTGTGTTTCTTGGCAATTGTAAATAATTTTTCGACCACCTTGCTGGTGGAACCATTGGCAATCTAATTCGGCAGGTTCACACCATTACACCCTTCTGTGTATGATTCATTATTCTTCTTATATTGTTTGGAACCCTAACAGGCATGTCTGTCCCTTGTGAAAATTTCAATGCCATATATCAATTATTTTAGAAATTATTTCAGATTTATTAAGGGATTCTTATCTGCTTAAGGAATTCTCCAATACAAATCTCGGGTATTCTTAACTTTGGGAATTATGAAACTCATCTCTGTCACTTAGTTTACAAGTACATCAAATTTCTCTTTTACTGTGGCGTGGCCTAGCCATATGACGTCATTCAAAGCGTCGCCATGTGCGAAGTATCAGAATTTGAAGACGAAAAAACAACATCTATTGTTTTATTTCATGAGCAATTTATAGCATGGTTTGGCTTGATAGGCAATAAAAAAATCTCAAGTGTTAGAATATAACGTTCAATGATACATTTGCACACATATATACTCACTAAACTTGAAGGATGCATGCTGTAATCAGACAGATTAGATGACTCTCTATCGACTTCTCATTCGTGGTCATTTTTGATTGCCAAAAGAGTTCCAACTAAGGGAGGTAATCACGATTCCATAAGTAATATTAGCAAAATGATGCATATCCAAACATGGAAATTCAACGATTTTGGGTTTAAAAATTGCAGAATATTATAAATCTCGATTATTTGCCAAGTTTTAGTAAGGTGGTGGGAGTGCATGCTGGAAATTTGTTAAATGAATGATAGAGGGCATATTTTAATTAAGCAGAAATTTCAAATAAAATTCAATATAAAATCAAGCTTATGAAGGAATCCCATTAAACCCATATATTCACGGAGGAATATTTTCTCCGTATTTTTCAACAGTGAATTCGGAGGTACAAACCAGGGATTCATAGAAGTCCAAATTTTACGAACCGAAATCCAGAAAATTGAGTTTCTTTACAGTCAAATTGAGTTAAAATAAAATTTATCGTCATTTTTTCCCCCTAAAATTGAGTATATAAATTTTTTACAAACCAGGGTAATTTTTTCCCCCCGAAGTTGGGTATATAATTTTTTTTACAAACCAGGGTAAATATTATCTTCTATGAACCTTGTTTACTGTTACCCATTGATGTATTTTTAACCTTTTGTGTAATTAAATTCATTTTGTGTTATTGATTGCGATTACTCATTTCCATTATGTTGTCAGAAAGAAACGATGAAAAACAAAATCATACTAGTTTATAAAATTGTTGCGCGATGATTGTATTGGATTCCACAAATGGATTCAACCTAAACATTTTTACTACATTGTAAGTATACATGTATATACTCTGAATATTATTTTTTTTGTATCTTTGTATTGAATATGAAAAACAAATCATTTGGGACTGTCTGCATCGCAAGACAAAAGATATAAATAAAACCCGACCACTGTCAAGCAGTTGATGTTAACGCAAGACAAACAATTATTATTAATGAGCCTTATAAAGAGTAGGCCGAACAATTTGCCATGGATTTGTAACAGATTATGAAAAACATAAAAAAAATAAGGAAATTCCTGATATTTTTGCCTCACATATTTTTCATTTCATACCGCGATGTTTTTTACAGTGAAAGATCAAAATTACCAAAAAATAATCAAGAGCCACAGACATAAGCAAGAAGTGCAGTGCCGTTAAATTTAAAATCTTGACCTCAAATAAACTGACTTCTGAAGAAATGCGTGTTCTCAACGTAAAAGGTCGATCTCTTTGCTGTTGTTGTTGTTGTTCATGACAGG
This sequence comes from Hanleya hanleyi, assembly GCA_036873755.1. NCBI lineage: Eukaryota > Metazoa > Mollusca > Polyplacophora > Lepidopleurida > Hanleyidae > Hanleya > Hanleya hanleyi. Next base: position 43,233 of record JAVTVY010011976.1, read on the forward strand.
TCTCATGCAGGCAATGTCTCTGAAGAAACGATCCAATTTTATTTTCATAAATTTCTTACCGCTTAATTCTACTTCTCCTGATGTGCTGTCTCCAGGAGAATTGTTTGTCATTCTAATAATGAATGAATCCGAATCAAACTTATCTGCTAAATAAACTCCAAACGTTCCAGGTTTCATTTTCACGCTAGTGTACTTTCCATTTAACGACCGCATGTTAGCAGTCACACTAGCGCCATCTGGCGCCAAGTTGGGAACCTTTACAGAGAGCATTCAAGGCTTCCAAAAAATAAACGAGCAAAGGTTTCCGAGGTGTAGTTTGCGCGTTACGTCACCAAAACACGTGAAGAAGCCCTGCAACTGTCCGTTTTGCGGCAAGGCGAAAAGATGTCTCGGTGTTTTCTGATTACAGGTCAGATATTTGACTTGAATTTCCGTGAAATATTCAATAAATCTCCCTGAATGAACACCACACTGATTACGCTAAGCTTTGATTGCGCGAATAGATTCCTGCAAGATCCATTTTAGGCGAGTCTTTACGAGAATCGATTCCCGTCGAAATTCTACCCCTGTTGCCGACAGATTCACATTTGCTACCGCGACCATGGTGCTCATTTCAGTTTTACCAGATGATTTCCCGACAATCGTGTATTGAAATTTCGAATTTATGAAGCTTGAAAATTCAGTTTCTGGAGCTTGAAAATTCAGTTTCCAACACACAAATTGAGTATAAATATTTTGGTGAAAAATGTTGATTTTTTACTCAAAAAAATTGAGTTTTGAACTGAAAAATTGAGTTTTTAAACTCAATCTACGAACCGAAATTCGGTACGTAGAACCGACGTGAATGAATCCCTGCAAACACATCCATTTTGATGTGTAATTTAGTTTGTATTGGCTATTTAAATATATATATATATATTGCCTTTCAATCGGGAATTCTCAGAGAATTTCGCCGATATTTCACTCGGGAGATTCCGAAGAAAATTGGCCAATGTTACCGAGTTTGCTAGTCACGAACAGATGGAGAACAAAGGTCGCCGAATGCAGACAAAAGAAGCACGACAGGGGATAGTTTCTTTGGTCTGCCAGATTTATCTCTCATCCTTCAGCCAGCTTCCTGCAGTCGATCCCGTGTTGTACGCCATAGACGATTTGGCGAATTCGTGTCCACTTTTTTGAACAAGTATGGACCATTTACAGCACAATTCATGATGGTAGGTCAATCTAATAAGATTTTATTACTTTATCGGGCCTATGCGAACAGTTATAGAGGTATTTCATGACAGATATAATGGCATTTAAAAACAGCCTAGCAAGCCTATGTGGCGTTGTTGTTGTTATAAATTTGCATCGCGGTATACATGTACCTGAACTTGGCCTCCAAATAGGCTGCTTCTGACCTAGTTCATTGGTTATTGGGAGGCATTTTGTAAACTATAACACATCTAAAATAAAAACAAAGGAAAATATAAAGTCAGAACTAAACGAAAACTGATTTGTTTGGCCTTACCATACCTTCTTCCTAAGCAAACAAACTTGCGGCTGGGCAAAATGGCAGGACGCGCGTTAAACATCACCAAATAATATAAAAGTATGACTAGCATTGCAGCTGAAAACGGACTGCGCCAGAATTAGGTGGAGGGTTAAGAGGGTAGTATTTCTGGTCTATCAAGCTGGATTTCGATCATGGAGTTATTGATCAATGAACATATACAAATAATAAAATATTTCCTGTCCTATTTTTCATACCGAAATATTAAAATTTGTTTATTGTTATTGAATTCTGCTAACAGTGCCTATCTGCTTTGTTTTGGATTATTATAGTCTTTTATTTATACTATTCGAGGTACCCATATTTGCATAATCCATTCAACTTGGTGAAAGTTTGAGGAAAATAATGGTGTTCTGGTAAAAGTACCATATTATTAAATTTTTATTTCACCTTTGTTTCACTTTTATTTCACATCAGTTTCACAGGTATCCAAGGAGGGATGTTCTAGTGCACTGGCAGCTGCATTAAATTTGTCAGGGGATTGTCGTGATCAGTAAGTATCTGGCACATGTTTTCTCCTGCACTGACGTTTCTATGTCGCCTATCTTTCGCCCAAAACCCGCCATTCTCTAACATTCTCTCCTTGATACGGTTTGGCTTGCTGTATGCATGTGGAGTTTCATGAGGAGGGGAGACAACTCGCCTGGCCAGGCTACTCCCACTGCATATTTCAGTCTATTTTATGTTTTTGTATTTAATCATATATGGAAAAGTAAGAGTTTGGCAAGTTGACCTGTCACGTGACCGAAAGTGACCTTTGATCCCAGGCGCTGCGTGACGCTCGTATTTATGGGTAGGTCCCTTGGTGACATATATAGTGGAAATTGAGGCCGATTTTGCATACATGTGACGTCATCCCCTGAATCGGTGACATCACTTCCGGTTCCGGTCACTTGACCGGAAGTAAGCTTTGACCCCCCCGATGCTGCAACTTCCGGTCACGTGACCGGAAGCCGGGGCCAAAGGTCACTTCCGGTCACGTGACCGGAACCGGAAGATGACCTCCTCACATGTATGCAAAATCGGCCTCAATTCCCACTTTATATACTACTCACACCACACACACACACTAAGAGCAGATAGTTAGGCATACCAATGCACAAGTATCTTTTTTAAACGTTAGCCGATTGGTATAACCATGGAGGTATAAATCGGAAGGAGACACATATTGGTGTGATGAAAGTATTCAATATACGATGCCGATACAGCAGGGGGGTACTGGTCATTTCGTACCCAAACCACTTCGTACACAACCACTTCGTACCCAGTCGTTTTCGTACCCTAACCTTTTCGTACCCTGACGTTTTCGTACCCTAACCTTTTCGTACCATATACAATAAAACCTTTTCAGACTCACGTGTATTCGTATTAAACATTGTGAACATGATAACTGAAGATATAAATAAAAAAATATATACTGTTGGAGATGAATTTCCAACTAAAAATACTTTGTTTATACGACCGATACTACGGGAGAGTCGTACGGTGATCAGACAACTTCGTTCGTCCGTTCAGGGAGTGAATACTGTTCACTTTGGTGTTCACTGACATAAAATCTAAGATTTGTAAGCTGATTAAAAGTTCTTGACAATGATCAGATCAAGCAGATAATAAAAAATGAAACAAAGTCCATTATTCAAGTTAATACATATTTTTTTTTATTAGAATGCCGATCTCGCATATAAAAATGATAAAATGTACAGATATATTTTAAGACATGCGATACATTTCATAAACAGACAGGTTCACAGATATCAAAGTAGAGAACATTATTACAAGATATATATTTCACAGTATGATGATAAAATGTAAAAAACGTTTTGTTTACGGATAAAGAACAGAACATATTTACAAACATTTACAGACATACGTACATTTATACAAGAAGATAAGAAGATTGTTATAGATGGATCAAGAAATATACAACCGTAAATAATAAATTTAAAAAGGAATATACAACCATACCCACACAATTATACTTACACGGTTGGCCCGTTGATCTGGCTGCAGGCCCGCAAGAGTTGGGATGTTGTCTTCTCGCCATCGGTATACTCACCCCAAAGTTTGAAGATCCTCCCCTGCATGGACCGGTACTTCTTCCGTTGGTGGCGCTTCATCTTCTTCTCGGAGACTAGTTTCATCTGAAGGGGAAGGAGGTTAGACTCATCAAAGAGCAGGAGTAGTAAACGGTAGAATGGGATCTGGCCTCTCCCGACCTTCGAGTTCATTCGGCGATGCCAGCCTTCGACGTCGTTGTTGGTGCGGACGGGGTTCATGAAGATGCTCCAAGATTCAACAGGCCAAACGGTGCTCTGCATCCACGTCGCGACCACATAGTCTAATAGCTCACTAATTCCCGTGGTGGTTGGGGCTCTGGCTCTCAGCTGGTCAAATGAGGAGATGAATATAGGGATTATCGCCGAGTATCGTGAATAGCAGTGGGTAAATCACCCTTATTGTAATGAACGAGTAGGCGATTAACGGGATTAACGGGAAAGGATTACGGTACCTGGTTAATTGTCTGATCACACATACATTTTTATGGACTGGTGAGTATTTTTCAAGTTTTAACACTCAACCGATACAAAACATCTGACATGTCTGATCGTTTTAAAATTGATTATTTGGAAAATAACATACGAAACAGATATTCTGAATCTTTCCAACAAGAACAGGAGGAGAATGGAAATGAAGCATGTTTTCTCGTGTCGTTTCCCGCCTACAAAAGGCACTGTGCTGCCGGTATGCCAAGTTGAGCCGTCGATGCAGTAGTCTTCGTAAGTTATGTGTATTTTTTGTCTAATATTTCTTAATTCTTCTTCTATAAGTTACGCATAATTTCTTCAATAATTATGCAGACATTCAGCTGTCTGGTAATATAGTTTATGATATAAGATAACTGATATAAGATATGGTACGAAAACGTTTGGGTACGAAAACGTCTGGGTACGAAAAGGTTAGGGTACGAAAACGACTGGGTACGAAACGGTTAGGGTTGATTCGGTTTGGGTACGAAATGACATGTATCCCAGCAGGGTATAGCGGATTAACCTGAGGGATTATAGCTGGCTCGGCCATGTCCGCCGTTGATTCGATTTCACGCGCATGCGTGCCATGGACTTGCTGTCGACCTATTAAGCGTTGGGTATTCGAAGTGGCTATTGCCAATTAACCTCCCGTTGCGTTGATCACCATCAGGCGTAGTTTGTGTAAAAAAAGTTTTTGAAGTTTTGGAGAGACTTAAATCACTTGAATTACCTATTATATTTTATCAACAGGAGAAGTTCCATGAGTAGAAAACCAGATTTTGTAACGGAGCGTACACGTGCCCGGTTAATGATTTTTGCAACTTGTCCGTAAGAATGTCTTTTATTTGATGACTGATTCTCAGCTTACAAATGCAAATGAAGTTGTATAGCATGGGATATAATGCAATATAAATAATAAATAAATAACAAGGAGAGAGCAGAGGGAGATATAAATAGAAGAGAAGAAGAAGCGACTATGTACAATTTCGTCCGTCAGTTTATCGGTCAGGTTACACTGGTAAATAGGTGTTCATTATACATTGTAATCGCGTGGAGGATTCCTTTGTCTTTATACCCCTTCGCATGGGGTACAATTCCACAACATGAAAACATGGGCAGATTCTCAAGCGATGTGTTAATTAACATTTCCTGTTTCCAAAGGATTAAGGAAACTATGTTATTGATACCGTGCTGGTTATTCATTAATATTTATCCATTAAACTGATGTTAAATATCGCTAGTCTGGCTTTAAATATAAAAAAAGTGTTCTTTTCCCATTGTGAGGGACACCGCATGTATATATTTTTCGTGGTATTTACAATAATTTGTCCTGGCTTGAGTAATATCCTTTTCTTGGTTATAAATACCTGCAATCGCAATCTTCTAACGGCAAAACAATAACATTCAATGGGCCTGTTATAATCTCAAAAGCGACCGTTAAACGATCGCACTGGCAATTGTGTATTCGCGGATTATTCACCGAGCAATCAGCTCCCATTGGGTATACACAAATGGACGCCGGGTCCATTACTTAATAGCTTTTTTGAAGCATCAAATACAGAGAAAACGCCGAAGCAATGCTTACTAAATCCCATTTTATTCAAATTGAGGTAAAGCCTCCCGGAAATGCTAAACACGAGGATATAGATCTGTTTACGATCTTTAACATAAGCACAACTTTTTCCCGATTTGAAATGCGGAAAGTGGGTTATTTTGCCATTAAAGCTGTGCAATTTTCATAATTTGGCAGAAGTCACCATGTATTTCAAATGGAGAAATATGTATATTTTCAATCGCTAATTTTGCACGAACGGGATTAGCCTCCCGTAAGAACCATAGATTTTCCGATTCCCTATAGTAATAGCTACTCGCTCACATTTTTGGGTCATGTTTGGAAATGCGGAAGTTAGCATAAAAGGAGAAAATACAATATAGATTGAGAAATGACAGCCTGTTTTCAAAGTCCAGTAACTCAGCACCAATAAGACATGCAGCCATGACTCAAATATTGTGATAAGGGAAATTATTTCAAATAAATAAACATGACATATGCGCATAGTTTTCACTTGGTGATTTTAATTTGTGGAGACTGCGCATGATGACACCTCACTTCCGGCCATTTCTAATTTAACAGAAAGGAATCGCAAGATCAGAGAGCGGCATCGTACATTGAACATGAAAGAGACGCAGCCCAGCTGGACGGCTATTCAAAACACAAAAGCTCAGCGGGCGTGAGCGCTGGCCAGTCAGTCCTGGCTTGTGAAACAGTGTCTCCTTCCGATTTATACCTCCATGGTTATACCAACCGGCTAACGTTTAAAAAAGATACTTGTGCATTGGTATGCCTAACTATCTGCGTTTAGTGTGTGTGTGTGGTGTGAGTAGTATATAAAGTGGGAATTGAGACCGATTTTGCATACATGTGAGGAGGTCATCCCCTAAATCGGTGAGGTCACTTCCGGTTCCGGTCACGTGATCGGAAGTGACCTTTGACCCCGGCTTCCGGTCACGTGACCGGAAGTTGCAGCATCGGGGGGTCAATACACTTGACCGGACCGGAACCGGACGTGACGTCACTGATTCAGGGGATGACGTCACATGTATGCAAAATCGGCCTCAATTTCCACTATATATGTCACCAAGGGACCTACCCATAAATACGACGTCACGCAGCGCCTGGGGTCAAAGGTCACTTTCGGTCACGTGACCGGAACCGGAAGTGACGTCACGAGACAGATGGCGCCCCCTGTCGGCCATCTGCGGAAAAATCGGCTCCAATTTCCCCTTTTACAATAGCGGATATTAATAATGATGCAACAAAAAAGGCACTGGTGACGCCCCCTGTCGGAATTAGGTCAATACGGGTCCAATTTCCTCTTTTACAATAGCGGATATTAATAATGGTGCAACAAAAAAGGGACTGGTGGCGCCCACTGTCGGAAGTAGGTCAATAAGGGTCCACATTCCCTTTTACAAAGTAGATCTTAATAACGTTGCACAGGGGTCATTTCCGCGTCACCTGACAACCCGGAGTTATCTTCCCCTAGTTCCAATTTTTGCCATATATACCAGGTCAGTCATCAAGGTCAATACGACCCAATTAGCTCTTTTCAAATGGATAGTTCCAAGAGCTACGGAGCTCCGAGCTTCAAGAGCTCTGGAGCTCCAAGAGCTCCGCCCCACGGGAGCTACCACCACCACCGGGCGTTGACATCCGAGAGCTCCGAGCTCCAAGATCTCCGAGTTCCAAGAGCTCCGGAGCTCCGCCCCACGGGAGCTATCACCACCACCGGGCGTTGACATCCGAGAGCTCCGAGCTCCAAGAGCTCCGGAGCTCCAAGAGCTCAGCCCCACGGGAGCTACCACCACCACCGGGCGTTGACATCCGAGAGCTCCGAGCTTTTGCATATAAACACGACATGCATCTGTGAAAGCGTCATTATACGCCTGGTGTGCATGGAGATGAGAGCCATGGTTTACGCATGTCACTTGTGTTCGAAGTCATTTTCCACGCCATTTAACCTACGTAGACATTTGCTTTCCATACATAATAATCGTATACAGCGAAGCCATCTCACGGAACGGAGTGCCGATAACGCTCAAATTCAAAGTACGCGCGAAGAACGATCAGCATCTACGTCACACACGAGAGTATTAGAGCATCCCTATACGATGACGGTGAGCGGCCCTACGGGGTGTGGAAAGACGTCCTGGGTGATGAAGTGCTTAGAGGATGGGCTCATCCGTTATACACGCGTTGTATGGTGTTATAGCCAGTGGCAGCCCGCCTACGAAACTACACGATTACAGAATGTGAGTTTCGTCCCAGGAATTCCTCACGACATATTACTTCGATCCCGATCAGACCAACGTGGTAGTGCTCGATGATCTGATGAGTGCGGCCACGGACAATTCGAAAATTGCCGACCTATTCACCAAAGGGTCCCATCATCGCAATCTGTCCGTCATCTATTTGACCCAGAATCTCTTTCCTCAAGGGAAGGCGTCCAGCGATATTGCCTTGAACTGCCAATACTTTGTGTTGTTCTCCAATCCCATTGACAGAGCATAAATCCGTGTGTTTGGTAGTCGAACTTATCCTCAGAACATCGACCATTTCATGCAGGCGTTTCAATGAGCGACAAGTCGTCCGTACGGCTACCTATTCGTAGATTTAAAAGCCCATACCCCGGAAGATCGTCGGCTGACGACTCACCTGTTACCCGGTGAGGCATCACCGCAACGTCATATACCCCTACACCATACACCGAGTCCACATCTGGCAGAGCAGCCGCAGCAACCCGCCACCGTACATCAGGTCCCTTTCATACCATCAGTGCCGGAATATCACCCAACCATGAAGGACCAACCCGAACCCGTACAAGGGGACGAACATAATGTGAACTCGAGGTTATGGAAGGATTTGTTCAAGAAAAGTATGGACGCCGAGCTGGGCGAGATGTTGGAGGCCACAGGAAGAAAGTTTCACCGCAAAGGGTATTCGAAAGAGGAAACCGTAATGTTAGCCCATAATACATTGGAACTCAGACTACGACGGGTTTTACGTCAGCAGTACGCCGACCTCCTGACCCATATAAAATTGCTGGACAAGGACCCGGTCCATATGGAAATTGAAAGAACAGCGTTGACGTTGAAAACCTCGGGCATGAACTGGAAAGCGGCGTATGTCAGAGCAATAGGACAAAAGAAACATTTGTTCGAACGCATCATTAAGATCAAAGGCGTCTCACTATAAGTAGACCACACGGCCCCCGTCCCCTCATTTCACCATGAGCACTGCAGAGTCAAACTTGTTTGAACCCGACAAAGAGGATATTCTAGCCGAAGCGTTACGTCAAGCCAATGTCGATGCTATTATTGATGCAGCGCAAGGTGGGATCAACGACCAACGCATGCGTTCTCATCTTACCACGCTCATAGATGACATCCAATGGGTGACATGCGTATTCTGCTGCATACGAAACAGATAGTATCCAAAGAGGATACCCATGCCCAGAATCTGCTGACCCTGCATGAGGCATTTCAAACCTTTATGGAGACCCAGCTGGAGACGGGAAATTATCTTCTTCAACCTCCAACATCAGCGTGTAGTGATGATCGACAATGCAAAACGCGCTGAGATAGGTATGGAGACGGGCGTTGAAACGGGTGGTAAGGCGTTGAGACGGGCGTTGACGGGCGTCGCTGCATTTCGATGAATTAGTGTCTAGAAAAATGAGAGCTTCTGAGCTAATTCACCAGGGCGTTGAAGCGTTAAGCTAAGCGTTGACGGGCGTTATAAAAGCACGCGTATTCCCAGAACACGCACAGTCGACGTTCAACCGTCAACATGGCATATACTTGCTCTGAGTGCGAACGCACGTTCACCAGACATTACGATATGATGCGACAACAGAAGACTCTCCATCCAGACTCCGAGGAGTCCGTTGAAGCGGATGCTGATACAGAAACCGAGATTGCTGACAGTCTAACTACTGATATGGAGAGCTCAGACAGTCAGCCTACATCCCAGGAAAGTGAGGGAGAACCTACCTTCTGGGATCGTATTGTGGATGAAGCTATTAGTTATGCTGCGGTAATCGAAGACGCCGGACAGGATAACTTACAACAGGCGTACTCCGAAATGCGGCCCTGCATCAGGAAAACAGCCATGGCCATCTATAAACGGTATAGCCTGCTTGAAATGAAAGGCGACCCCACGCATAGGTCCATCATGAAGACCAAGCGTCATTTGGAAGAGGATATGGGGTTACCACACACAGAGGCCCTGGAAAATGCGATCAGAATGCGCAAACAACTGTTTCAGGACATGCTACCCGAACAATATCCAGGCCTGCCCGACGACGATTAGGTGACACCGAGCAAAGATGAAAGTTTCTCAAAGGACGACAGACAAGAGCAGCCGAGAATACATGTAAAGGGTCTGAACGAATATGACAGCGCCAAAGGACGGCCTCTGATCCGTCTTCTTGAATTGTAAACATACCCAACGCGGCTCCCTCAGCGTGGGTATGATATAACATTGGGGAAAATAAACTATTTGAAAACTTGTTGTTGTTGTTGTTGTTTTTCTCTCATCTGTCATCCTTGTTGCAGCGGGCGTTCATTTGGAACAGGAATTGTCTGGACCCCAAAACATTACATGATTGTTCATGGGTTAGGTGTAAAGTCCGTGTTTCGCTTTTTTTCATATTTTCGGATCAAATCCTAATTTTACATGCACCCACCCATGACTTGATCGCCCTGGGGGAGCGCTTCACATTGATACCTCACTCGACCCCATCGTACCATCAGGGGCACACCTCCGTCCAAAAACGTCTATTTCCATACTCTTTGTCTACTGCGCATGCGCAGAATGTCGTCAGTTCCACGCCATACC